>JAIZAY010000649.1:0-35153 GCA_029531755.1 Holothuria leucospilota | reverse complement strand
ACTTTTTGAGATGATCACTGCATCTCGATCTAATTAAGCCACGCTTCCGGATATTATTATCTTAGTAGAAGAATGCATGCTAAAATTGAATGGTGTGAAAAGGGTTTGATCATTAACACTTAAAGGTGTCATGGAAACAAATTAAGTATAAAAGTACGTTCACTGTTGTGGTATCAAAACGCATAAAACTAAAGAAGATGGGCTAATTGATAAAACTGAACTTTATAGTGAGTATAGTTTTGAAAACAAATTCATCAATATTCTTATGTTTCCAACTAGTATGCTTTCGTTGTGGGGCCCTGTTTTTCAGGGGGTGATACATTTTCCTAAGACTTGATATCAGAAGTAGTAAAGTGATGAAGGCAAAAGAGAACAAAAGAGAAGTAACATTGTCTGTAGTGATGTCATCCTCAAAATATTGAAATTTACATTAAAATAGGTCAACTTCATTCATGCCCAAAACCACAGTGACAGAATTTTGCACCATTGCCAGGGAACCAGAAGTTTTGAGGTGACATCTCAAATACATTTAGGGTTGGCAACCTCTTCAAGGGAGTGCCGTTTTGTATGCATATGGTGGTCAATAAAGCAGGGCAGGGTCGTCTTTATGAATGCAGTCATCTGAAAAAAAAGGGGGTCCACTTTGTTAGGGCGAAGGACAACCCTGCTAGCTCTGAAGGTTTTCAGTGGTTTTCAGTGGTTTTCAGTTGGGTCCTTTCCTAAGAAACTTTTGAAGTAAGGAAATGTAAGATGAGAGTCTTGGTATCTGACAAAGAGCGTTAGTACACATAAGAACATTTTGCACTCTTTGTCATTTCGGAAAAAGGCTAGGCAGTACAATGCTTCTGGTCATATATCGATCAACAGGGCCAAGGGTACGGGTAATCTCACTCAACGTAAAATATGGATTTAAGCACTACAGATGCAATTCCCTGTCAACTCTTCAGGGGAGGGCCGTTTTGTATGCATATGGTTGTCAATATAGGAGGGACGGGTCGTCTTTATGAATGCAGTCATCTGGAAAAAAATAAGGGGGTCCACTCTGTTAGGCGAAAGATAACCCTGCCAGCTCCGAAGGTTTTCAGTGGTTTTCAGTTGGGTCCTTTCCTAAGAAACATTTGAAATTAGGAAATGTAAGATGAGAGTCTTGGTATCTGACAAGCGTTAGTACTCAAAAGAACATTTTTGCACTCTTTGTCATTTCGGAAAAAGGCTAGGCAGTAAAATGCTTCTGGTCATATATCGATCAACAAGGCTAAGGGTACGGGTAATCTTACCCAAGGTAAAATATGGATTTAAGCACTATAGATGCAATTCCCTGTCATCTAGCAATCAAGATTAGTACTTGAAAGTGCAGCGTAGAAATCGTCTCCAGAAAAATAAAGTAGAAGCAAAAAGGGCTAGATCTCGTAGGCGTGCAAGTCAGAGAGGCTGCAGCCCTTTACTTTAAGAAAATCCGGGTTTTTCTCTGGCGGAGGTTTCCAAAAAATCCGGCATTTTCTCATAGTAAATTTTTTCTCTCACATAAAACCTCTCAGCCCCCAGAAAGTTCTCTCGTATGTCTTTGGTGGGATGGAAAATCCCCGATTGGTTCTGTGCCTGGTCTGAATGACCCAATAGCGCCAAAGATGAAGCCTTTAGAAGCCCTAGTGAATTAACAGATTGCGGAAATCAGGATTTAGGCCATATAATTATCTTCAAATGGCAGTGTATTGGCACTTAATAGACGTTAAGAAATAATACAACTTGGCCATTTTTTGTATTTATAATAAACTAATTAGACCAACGTCCTGATGATTGAATAATCAAAAGTCTTGTAGGTATAGGGAGGTGGGTGGTGATGATATCGATTACAAAGAGCTTTCGAACAATAGTTTTGCTAAAGCTGTGCAACAGAACGTTAGAATGGGATAACTACCTTCGATGGATACGCTTCAAACGCGAAGAAAGCATAACATTTGCATTTAAGCAATGTTTTACTTCATTTTACTTAGTTTTAGCCTACGTTTAAAGAGTTATCACTTGTACTGAAAATTCCTTCATAATATGCAGGTAAAAAGTTAACATTATGGTGGTTAACAATAAAGAGGCAATAAAATTTTATGACCGATAAGAATTTCAGTGAAGGGAATGTGTTTGAATATTAATCAAGTTTGCCGCAGCCGTACGGAACCTGCCAGAGGACTTCGCCTTTTCCCCCGGGCTGCAAGTTGGCTAACTCTGCTTTGGGACCAAGTCGGTTTGGTAAGTCCGAGGGATGTAATTAAACTTGTTCAGGGCCGTGTCCTGCAGAGGGAAGGGAGGCAGTTACTTCCCCCTGTTCCTGAGATTTCCAAACTGTACTCCAGAATGAAAGTTTGGGTACTTAAAAAAATACTGAAATTCTGAAAATTTTACTGTCCAAATTATAATTGAATTGCCCTTACAGGCTGGGAAATTGCATTTGAGGATTCCCTTTTCTCTCAAATTTTCCCGGACAGGTCCCCGGACCCCCACCGTAGACGCCCTCTTATGTGGGTTACTCTTCGAGACAAATGAACAAACCCTGTTCCTCCTACATGATACACAGTCTGAATACATACGCAGGATAAAGATCTTTGGTATTTTATTTCTCATATCTTGCCACGACATGCTTAATAGCATATGATAACTTTTAATTATATGCTAAATTCAATGGGCTTGCAAAGTAGTTAATCAAATCTACCCTTTCGTTTTGGAAATCTAAATTTAATTCTACCATGAAATCTAAATAGAGAATGTTTAGATCATGCATCTTATAGACGTACAAGGCTTAGAATGTGCCACTCCCCCATCTGGAAGGCATTTGCCCTCCGACCAAATGATGGTAGATCCCCCACTAGTAAGAGGGGCAGCGCACCGTGTACCGGCCTTATACTAAGGGGGGCATACCACAGCCGAAAAATTCACCGTGACCAAATAAGCGGAATTTCTAAACATATAGTCAGTTCAAAGCTTTACCAAAGATAGCATCACTTTGGATTAAGAAACCTCAGACAAGAAAAAATTCTCAAAACGTCTGGGTGTCACCCCTCGCCTTATGGAACATCCCCTTCAATTACACCCGATTAAAAAAAGGAAACATTAAATATTGAGGATTCCTAACCACGTAAACTATTCAACGCTTTACCAAGCTTTAACAAAGATAACACCATCTTGCATCTGAGCCACGTCGCATAAACAAAAATTCTCAAAGAAAGGAAACGGGTTCATCCTCTCTTTTTGCCTTACACACAGCCAAAAATTAGAAAAAAATCTCAGTGACTAGAATATGATAATTTCTAAACATATAATCAGTTCAAAGCTTTGCGAAAAATAGCACCATTTTGCACCTCAGCCACCTTACATAAATATTAGCCGCCCCTTAGTACTCACTTCCACATGAGAGGTGTGCACAGAACGAATCGAAATTTACACTTTGTTTACTTTGAGAGCAATGCAAACACAACACTGTAAAAAAAGATTAACACTTTTTTGTAACAGATAATAAACGCGTCTTGGCGTTTATGTAACCGAAAAAACAATAAAATACATAAGCAAATTAACGTACTAAAAACGCCAACTTTAAACACATTGAAGCCAACTTTAACGCCCATCTGGTAGAACACGGTTAGTGCGTTTATTTCATGATTACTGTAAACATCAAGTTGGTTTTTAATAAAGAAAAAATTAAACATATTTTATCAACATATAAACGTGTTTTTGCGGAGTGCACTTTAATTGACGTCATTATCTTCATCATGTGTTAATATTCGTTCAGTCATTTACTGTGCTTATCCATTTTGTTGTTCGTTTTCTAATTCTTAAACGCCATAATGTGTTAAGAAAACGAAGACGTCTCTTTTTACAGTGAAGGTGCACTCAGGTGTGAAATGTCCACCTTGGACAGGAAACCTGCTAGCCACTGCAAGTTGTTGAATTTTTGTACTTCTCCCGGCCTGCGTTCTGCAGAGCTTAGTTTAACAGTTGTACTGTAGACCTATATATACGTACTTATTTTCGGGTAGGCTACTGTAAAAGTCTACTTGAATCATCGTCAGGTGAAACACTCTCTGGCAAGGAGAATATTAGACACTGGACCAGCTAAGTCCTAATAAGTTCCTACTCATGAGTTACTGTGCAAATAACTTTCATACAAGCAATGTTTACTGTTTGCTAAGAAATAATAAAAAAAAAAGAATATGGAGAAGACGGGTTAACAGGAAGTATTTTTAGATCACACTAGGAACTTGATTAATGGTCTTACTTTTCGGCCAAGCGAAGTTTAAGATGTAGTTTTTGCTCGATCAAAAACCCGGTTTGTGTTGGAAGCTGAGTTTGTTGTAGGCTGTAATGTTGAATTACTAGACCCAGTTCAATCGTATGTGCTTTTTTGCTTTGGATGGGTATTTTCAGTTTAAAGGGTAAATGCAGGGAACAAGACCGCCGATATAATTTAAAACAGAAACATAACACCCAGAGGGGTAAATTACCAAACTTTCGTTGACCTTTCCCAGGGGCGGATCCAGGATTTCAAAAAGGGGGCAATCTCCACGAGGACAAAGTTTGCACGTGAGAACGTGAAATTTACAAAGCTTCGATATAAGGAGATCTACAAAAAAAAATTGAAATTTAGACAATTAAATGATATTCCATGACGTCTGGCAATCAAAATAAGCATACATATTCATTAGTAGCTTTGGGACTAGGCCAAATCCTCACATTTCGTTTTGTTATGTGTCACATTTTTTCTCGAAACATGCATATCATGCATGATACCATGTCACAAGGTTAGGTTAAAGAAGGAGAAATGAAATAAGGTTAGGGTTGAAGGGTCTCGGCGGCGGGTCATGGCAGTGACGTATGCTTGGAGCCTGGAATGAAATAATTCTGTGACTCTAGTCCAACTGTGCTACCTCCTTAGTTGGTAAACACCATACATTACCATGCATGTCAGCGTACTCAAAGCAAAGAAGAACAGGGCAAATTATGAGAAACTCTATTTAATCCAAGATTAATCATTTCCGCGTGTACCGGACATTGGGCTCGAGTGATTTTCCCCCAAAATGTATGATTAGTTGACAAATCAAGGCGTACTGACGTAATCGAGTTACCCTCCACCCCTTCACTTCATATTGGAGACTTAATGCAATAGTCAGTCGCCCCAAAATTGCTTTGAAAAATCCGCCGTCAGCAAGACCGCTTGCAAACTTCTCTTATTTGCCTTACAGGTTGCTCTTAAGGTGTTTTTTAGCAAACTATTACAAACAAACCGTAAAGCAAGGAGTCATTTGTAATGAATTTTCAGTAACAAAAATATTTTCATATGATCAAAAAAGTCATTCATGAAATAGGATGAATATACTAATTTTGATTGGGGTGACTGCATTTTCCCTTTAAATTGCCCATGTTTTAAATTGGGGCGGACCCCAATTCAATCAGTAGCAGTACATATTAATAGGACAAGGGGAGAGTTTATATATCCAAATTAGCTGAGGGGAACCCAAACCCAAAATTTCTGGGCCGCTTTGATATACGGTTGATGCTGAAGAGGAGGAGCATGAAATTACAGTGGTTTCTCTCTGTTTACTTTTGCCTGATAATCTTCCAAGACATAGAAGTGATTAAATATCTCGTCTGAAGAAATAGTGATAAACAACTTCAGCTTAAAGTTCTTTCCTTCTTCCCTCACACTCCCCACCTCTTTCATTTGTTCCTCAGTCCCCCTTTTTAGTTCTTTCTTTGAAACTACCTGCTCGGCTCAGTCTTTCGTTCCTGGATCTCCCATCCCGATTCCTCACCGTTTTATTGCCGGTCTCCCCCTTTTCCCCCTCATCCTTAACGCATCCCCCCCCCCCCTGCAATTTGCAAAGTAGCCTTAAGGTGCATTCACACCAAAACCGAAATCTGCTGCATTTTGTGGACGGGATACGAATTTTTTTCCCATGAACAAATAGGGGCATTTTATTTCAGTAAAAATTTAGAAATCGCCCCATTCCTTCTGATGTAACAAATTTCACGTCCCGCCCACAAAACGCAGTAGATTTCGGTTTTGGTGTGAACGCACCTTTACTCAATCGCCCGTTCCTGTTTCAGCCACTCTCAGCCTTAATTTCCCTTCCCATCCATCTTTTCCATCATTTCTACAGCCCTGCCTTCCACAGCACCAGTCCCCGAGTCGGTGTTTCTCTCTTTTATTTATCAAGCTAATTTCCTCCTCTCCCTTCTTTCCATTCATCATTAATCCCTAATCTTACTTTTCAGAGGCCATACACGTGTACTGTACCTCACTAGACAACCGCAGAGATTGCACAGAGGACAAAGACTTCCTTAGAATTAAAACCCTGTAAATAAACTCCCCGAGGATACACAGTAGTGTATTACAGCAAAGTGTAGTTCATGAACGACTTACGTAAGCTGTATAAACCTGCATTGCCTGGTGCAAAATTTGTGCACGAAAATAAGCGTCTGGTTCAGTATTTACTTATCGCAAATGTTTTATTCCAAAGACCAGGAGGAATGTCGAAAAACCATTTAAAATACCTTTGATCCACTTTTTCACCTTATAAATTTTTTTATTGTTGGTAGTGTGCATTTTCACCCTAATTACAAGTCGGGTACTTGCTATCAGAGTTACTCCAAAACTAGTGACCCCCCTTGCCTTTCTGTGGAAATTTTCTCACAGAAAGGCAGCAGGTGGTTCGCCATCAAATGGGAGTAGGACAAATAGCGGCCACAGCATTTTAGACGCTTTTGGTCATTTTTTTACGTTCAGTGTGAAGCCATTTTAGCTCCGATTTTCGTGCTTAACATCTCTAAATGTATCTAATTTAAAGGTGATCAGTCGTCTTGAAATATTCTTTGTGACGTCAGCCTTTTCTTGACATGTTTCTGCAGTCGTCACTGTTCAAGGATACACCGTACAAGCATGGTATAGCTAATCGGTAAGCAAGAAGAGACGGCTTGTAGCTGTATACCTACTAGCTATACCGATGTCATCATAGCTACTTGTACGGTGTATCCTTGAACAGTGACGACTGCAGAAACATGCCAAGAAAAGGCTGACGTCACAAAGAATATTTCAAGACGCCTGATCACCTTTAACCACTGAAAACGATTCTCACAACATAAAACATTTTAAATCAGTACTTTTCATGTGAAGGAGGGGAAGTCTTTTCTCTAATCTATGCTTCAGCCTTTTAATTCGCCAAATAAACAAGAGGTGTTATCCGAGTTGTTCCAGTTTTTATCCAAGTTACTCCAGTCTTAGTTTCCACAGGTTCTGTGGGAGGGACTTGGCATGCAGGATGACACCCATCCAAGGGTGGTAAAGGAAGGGTCCTCCCGGGGGTCAACTATCTATAGGCACGAAACTTTCTGCTCCGCTTAGATAAGGTCATGAACTGCCCCTCTTCCCCCTAGGGACTCCCCCAGTCTATGGCCCTGCAGTGTATACACAAGACTATTATTTCCAGTGAAGAACATTTAAATCCACCTCGCAACTACAGTTTAGGGCAGGGTTCTCAAGTGTTTCGTGCCACGGACCACTTTTAGTTAAGTTATTTCTTTAAATTTATTGCAATAGTCAGGGCGTTGTTCTACAACTTTTGTTCTTACTAAAATTTTGGGCTCCTCGGATCTTGGGAGGGCCATTTAAGTGCTGGTCGCAGGTCGCAAATGGCCCGTTGGGAGCCACTTAAGAAAGTAGGGTTTAGAGGAAGGTAGGCTATCTCACTTCCCTTTCAAAGAACAAAGTACCAGTCTCGTCGCATGAAGCGGGGCATGGCATGTTGCAAGTGTTAACGAAAACGATTGAGAGGCAAATACAAGTCCACAGTACTTCACTTTTATTGACTCCTTGCCGAGTGCCGAAGGCAGGCAAGGAGCTTATGCGATGGTGATGTCGTGTGTGGGTGTGTCTGTACGTGTGTGTATGTGTATGTGTGCCTGTGACACTCAGCTTGTAAACACGATATCTCAAGATAGCAATGACAGACACTTTTCATATTTAGTATATGGATTTGTCATGTAAAGAAGAAGGACCCAATTGTTTTTGGTGGAGGTCAAAGGCCATTTGATGTCACCAGAGGTCAAAAACCGAAAACCTTGTAAACACGATATCTCAAGACAGCAATGAAGGACACTTTTCATATTTAGTATATAGATTTGTCATGTTGAGAGGTATAACCCTATTGTTATTTACAGAGGTCATCGGCAATTTGAGGTCACTGAAGGTAAAAAAACCGAAAAGCTTGTGAACATAGTATATCAAGGTAGCAATGAAGGACACATTTCATATTTGTTATGTAGATTTGTCATGTTAAGAGAAAGAACTATTATTTTTGGTGGAGGTCAAAGGTCATTAGATGTCACCAGAGGTAAAAAACCGAAAAGCTTGTAAACATAATATATCAAGATAGCAATACTACGAACGTACGTAATAATTATCACGTACGTACGTGATAGTTACTACGTACGTAGGTAATAATTATCATGTTCGTACGTCTCTTATTAAAAACGTAGATACATTACTGTGGTAATAAGCTCATTTATTATGAAGTGTTTTATCTTAGGATAGATTGTTCTGGACACTTTAATTGTTCACTAATTGACCTTCATACAACCACAAGGTGGTTGACCGCAAGAAATTTGTAGTGTGTTACATGCTGTCCAAGTTAGGTTGTCTAACCACTAGTATAGGCTGGCAAAGAGTGTAGGCTATGCAGTTACTGTATACACCCTCGGCCAGCCTATAATAGAACCGAGCCCTAGTACAGGCTGGCCAGCACTGCAAGAGTGTTCGCTATGCAGTACTGTATACACGCTTGGCCTACTTGTACCGAGCGCCCGTCATCAATCTATTTTGAAGTTCCAATCAAGTTAAAGCCAGGGCAGCGTTCTCTCTCTCTTTGGACCATTATCTTGATTGCAATGCGCAGTTTGAAAATAATATTGGGGAAAGTTATTTTTGACATTTTAATGTTGAAAATGTACACAGGTCTTGTGCCCACCCCCCCCCCCCCAGTACATTTTGCACTCTTGTAAATGTCTTAGAAAGAATGGACCGACAACTAATGAACTTCAATGGCTTTTGCTGACAAATTTGGTAACGGCCATAGGCGGCTCTAAGAAATTTTGTTTGGAGGGGCAAACTCAAGTCCGTATTCAGGGAAGTTCAGAAGACCCCCTCCCCAGCAATATTAATGGTCAGCTCCAGATAGTAATATAGCCTCAACAGGAGTATGCATTGGGGTAGGGGCCCAAGTTGATGGGGGGGGGTGGGCTGTAACAATCTGCCCGAAAAATAGAAAAATTTCCGCGCGCGTCCAAAATGTTAATGTACATATCATATCGGCATGCATCCGTTATCACACCGCATGCCAATTACATACTATAATTTGCCACGTTACTATCTATTCCATATTGGTTATAATTCTGGGGAAGTCCGCCG
This sequence comes from Holothuria leucospilota, assembly GCA_029531755.1. Lineage (NCBI taxonomy): Eukaryota > Metazoa > Echinodermata > Holothuroidea > Aspidochirotida > Holothuriidae > Holothuria > Holothuria leucospilota. The sequence goes on along the minus strand of JAIZAY010000649.1, from coordinate 25,705 downwards.
ATTGTCAAAAAAATGGCGTTTTATAATGCACTTTATTAATGTTTAACCTTCGCATTGCATTGGAAAGTTATTCACTCTTTTAATTTTAAGCCCACTCAAGGAAAAGGGAGGGCCTAACCCATCTCGAATTACATGTATTTTTATTTATTATTTTTATTTTTGAAAATTGAAGACCATGCTTTGCAAACTTTGGGGGGGGGGGCAAGTGCCCCCGTGCCCCTATGGCGAGCCGCTAATGGTAACGGCATGTGGGTTGAGAGTGTGTCTTGTGTATTTTGGCCTGGTACCCCCACCTTCCTTCCGTAGGCGTGTTTGAAGGCTAAGGTTTATCGATTTTCAGGCATCACCTCTAGAGTGCTCAGTCAGGGCTTTAATCCTATGTTATGGCCTTCTGCCTTCCTCTTGTCTCACTTGTGTTCAAAATGCACCTAACGTTTCTGCCTCCGCCGAGTCGGGGATGAGGAAAGAAAGGTTAGATACTGGATTCCGACCTGGGGCGGAATTTACTTACATTTGCGTGAGTTCTTAAGTAAGTCAAAATACTTACGAACTGCGTAAGAACTTTCTTAAGTGGTATTCACGAAAACAACTTACTCAGTTCGTAAATATACGGTGCTTAACTGCAATACATCCACATAAGCCAATCGTATGCGCGGTTGAATCTTGTTTTGTTACATTTTGAGTCAATCACATTGACTGTTATAGACCTGATGTCAGAAAGGAGAAAGTGCTCCCTCGTTTGGAGGAAAATGGAGGAAAATCGCGTATCATTGCAAGTTACACCAATAAATGCAGACAGATGATTTTTCAACCAATAGTATACGCGCGTAAGTCTACTACACGTGCGGCGAAATCTACGCCGTTCGTGCACGGTGTGCTTCATTGTTTTCACCCAAAATGACGTCAGTGTGATGTCAATGCATAAGGTCTATTTGGTACAGATCGTGTCTCTGTATGTGTTACTATGGCTTTATGTACTTACGACAACTCTGAAGTTTGCGTAAAATTACGTAAACTATTTACGAACTAGTTTTCCCTTCGTGAATACTGATTAAGCGAGATACGCTTCGTAAGTCTGACTTACGGAAGTTTTTGAGGGTAAGTATTCTTTGTGAATCCGGCCCCTGTACTCTTGAGTCGGAGTTTTAAATTCTGTTTGTTTGGTTGGTTTGGCTTTGAGTACCATGCTTGTTCACGTTCCGTGATCATTTAAGCTCAGGCAAAATTGTTAATATGACTGACTAGAAGAACTTTGTTGTAGCTTACCTTGTTGTTTTGGTTTAGGTGGGCAAAAATCATGAAGAATGGCCGTCTGAATAGGCCTATATCGTGTCATATTCATTGAAGGTTACGGTTGGATCCAGCAGTAGTAAAAGATGTACACATGAATACATGACAACATATGCTATGGGGTGCAAGAAAGAATGCTTTATTAATGAAGTAACAGTTACAATAGCATAGCATTTTGCCCATCAATGCTTAAGCTACTGCCATTACTATCTACATGTAAATGTTTTCTGTTGTGTTGGTCTCCTGGTAATTTCGGTTTTTGTTTTTTTTTTATTATTATTTTTTTTTGTTTTTTGTTGTTGTTTGAGGGGTGGGCTCGCAAAAAGCACCTTGCTTCTTGCAGCCTTCCTTCACTCACTAATTGTGATATCATCTTTAACTGTGTTTCTGTTCTGATGTGGAAACAAATAAAATGAAACAATTAGAGCTGAAAGTATTAATTTATTACAAAGAACTGTTATACTGGAGAAGGATATAAAGCTGTATACTGCTTTGTGCACACATGCGAAGAAGAATGGAGATAAATCCTACTGTAGCGTGTAGATATTGCCTTATTAGTTGTTGACATACTGACAACTTTTCAAATTGCCAGGAATTTCTGTGAATCTGTTGTTACACAAATAATCCCTATACTAAGTGGGCCTTCTCTTCAAATTGCATTACAGCTGTGATTGCAGTCTTCGTTACAAGACTTTCATTGTGTAAATAAATCAAAGATATATTTAAATTTTTCTATTTGTGAAAAGTGAAAATCGGCTACAAAATGTATGCAAAACCACACCAAAGACAGCGACTCTTACCAGCATATGACATAGTAATTATGTCGTCGGCAGGATTCTTCATTTGGTTCAAATAACGCACAGATGGTAAGAGAAAAAGCAATGGACATTGGAAATTTGTCACTCAAAAAAAGCAAGGTCAGCCTACTGCTACCATTACTTATGATTTGGAAGTCATTTTGTATGACCTCAAACAACACTTCGACTGGTCCACATGCGCCGATTACCTTGAAGATGTGTAGGAAATTTATTAGGGAGACTTTGACTCTAATTGGATTAAATATTTAATGTCATATGTAATGATATGTTTTCAATTTAAAATAAACCTTTATACTTTGAACGATATGAAAAAGTTCCCTAGCCTTACGTACACATAATATATGTAAAGTCAAAATCTAAAAGAATAACTTGACACCTGTGAAAGTGTCACATGAATTTCACATAGTGTAATGTAACACTACATTTATGCTTGTTAATAGTTTAATTGTCTCAATATTTGCTAACTCAATAATTCATGCCAGCATATAGTTCGTTAAGTGAAAAAACGTCCTCTATTTCCAGTTTGAACAATCTATGTCATTGGGACCACAATTCCGTTTTACACTACTACCGACCATTTTGTTACGATAGTGCAACTAAGACTAACCACCGATCGATTAGATTCAGCACAGGGTTGATAGCTTAGAGGCATGGATCACGACAGGGTCGCGTGGAGGTTTTGAACAATAATTCTTCTCAAGTTGTTCCACCGGTAGAAATAAGACGATATCTTTATATTATGAATGCGAGAGAAGGCCGAAGAAAAAAGACCTGTAGGCAATTTAGTAAATGTGGTACGTAGTTTGTAGTTCTTGGCGCTTCTCTTCCGGTCCAGGCTCTCTCAGCTTCCGATCCCTTCCACCCTCCTCCTTCATTCCTGACTATGTTTCCTCCCTCACAAGGCCTGTCTGGCTCCATCCCTTGTCCGTGGGGGTGTCGGTTCCGGCCACTTTGCCTGAGGTTTCCTCCCCTTCACCGTCTCTCATCCCTTCCGTCCTTTTCACTCTTCTGTTTCTTCCTTTCGATCAATAATCACCTCTTTCTTCCTTCTTACCTTTTCCATTTTAACCCCATTCCTTTAAAGTGGGTATGACAGAGCCAAAGTAAGTTTCTCATTAAATATTCTTTGGGCACATCTTGAAATAAAGCGAATGTTTCTCTTTCTGTCTAAATAACGACCATATACACCGGAATACGACCTTGTGAATTCTCAAAACAGGCCACACTCAGTACATCTGAAATCCGAAAGCGAAAAAAACGTAGTGAGTGCGTCTCAAGACGTGACGTCATTGGCGGCACGGTCAGTAGCACTTCTGTGCATGTACGAGGTAGCTCATCTATCGTTTCCACACACCGAATCATATGCATGGTAACGCGCGTTAGTAGGTTCATCATCTCAACTAACTCCTGTGCTAGCGTGATACTTGAGTCAGCGCGTGCTTAGCATTCGCAATAACACTGTCACTGAACAGTCTATAACAAGCGCTTGTTATGGACTGTTCATATCTTACATGTGCATAGCTGTTCTGTACAGCGCGCGCGACCATACCGCGTACTTTTTCACAGAAACTGAGCTGAGGTTTATGTATGTAGGAAAACTAAAACACGCGCGCTCATATGCACGCGTTCATACTGGCCAATGATGTGCTTCCAAGTCCCAAACATGGTCCGCTCCAATTACGTGTATAGACCTTATGCACTGACATCACACTGACGTCATTTTGGGTGCAAAAAACGAAGCACACGTGCACGAACGGCGTGGATTTCGCTGCACGTGTATTAGACTTACGCGCGTATACGATTGGTTGACGAATCAGCTGTCTGCATTTATTGGTGTAACTTGCAATGATACGCGCTTTTCCGCCATATTCCTCCAAAAGAGGGAGCACTTTCTCCATTGTGACTTCATATGCATAAGGTCTATGCACGGGCGCAAACTCGTCGTAGCGCTCGTGCTCGAGTGCACACGCGCCTTAGCAACTCTTTCTTTAGTGTTTTTTTTTTTTTTTTTTGTTTTCACCTCTCCACTATACAGAGTGTATTATGATTTTCCCCGCTGCAGTCTGCCCTTTTTCAAATGTTATTTTTACCTCAAAGTTTATGACAATCATGCACAAGTAGATTCACCGAGACTGACGTTGGTCGTCATCTTCTTTATCTGGTGACGTAAAAGATAATATGATATTAGTATACATCATTTCATGTAACTAGAATGCAAATTGCTTTGTGTTTTCGAGATCCCTTTGGCCTTCAGCAAAAGAAATAAATAGCCTCCTCATACTCAGAACATATCATCTGCATGCCATGTATGAAATCCATCAGTTCCTCGTCTTTTCACAACTTTCCACAGCCCTTTACCACAACCAGCTGGTTTTTCTATAACCCAACATGTGGCTTCCATATGTATATTATCCCTCAACGTTACTTAATCTAAGATATGCTAACAGACCTGGTTCAACATTGTACTCTGATTTACCCCAACTGAATTTGCACCTTCACCGAAAAAATAATTATGACGACAACGACGACCACGATGACGACGACAACCACGATAATATAAAGCTCATCTTCAATGTCAAGTCAATTGCTAGCACACACATACCTAGCAAATATGTGCATATCTATGGCTGCATGTTTCTCCATCCTCAAAACTAAAACTACATGACTGGGGGCAGCTTGAAATTTACTTCTGATGAGACTTAATTTTTTTTGTATTCTCAATTATTAATTGAGAAAACAAGCATTAAGGCATTTTCAATTGCAATTGAATTTTAAGGTGCACTAGGTTGCGTAAAGTTTGATCATTTAATATATTAATACAGTAGTAGGGTAATATAAAATCCTCGTCTATATTTATCTACAAATTTTGTCATATGTTTTTACCTATTCGTCGGTGGAATGTAAAATAAAAATTGATTATTATTCGTTTTGTTATTAACCTTCTTTTGGGTAGCCGTCGCACCAACTTGTCGAAATGGAACCATTGAAGCTATTGATTCAAACTCCAAGAAATCTACTTGTATTTCTTAGCGACACCGATGTGGAAAGGAAATTGCACGGACATTAATAAAAAGTTGTGATCAACATGGCCATACACATCGGGGGCAGCAGCCTCACCCCCTGAAACTTTAGAGTAAATTTTTATGATATCTATCTATAAAACAATTGTTATTAAAATGAGCTAAGATTGTTTAGATCAGTGGTTCCCACCGGGGCGGTTTCTTTCCTGGGGGCGTTTTCGTGCCTTAAGGGGCGATAAGAGCCAAGGGGCGGCAGACGGACGTTTGAAAAAATGGGAAGCTAAATTTAACCGGGGCTTAAGAAGATATCAAGTATTTTCCTCTAGCTTAACTTTTAAATTTGATTATGTAATACAATGGAGATAAAATGGAGTCAACCAGTCGTGAAGGTCTAACGTCCCCTCTTTCGGTTCTCCACAAAGTGTTTATTCCATTTTTTTATTTTTGCAAAGTTGGTGATTTATATCATCTATTAGATGCCAGGAAATCACATTTAACAGTGAAAAATTTTCTCAAACCTTGTCTAAAATTAGCTGACGTTTCGCAGCCGTGCATGATGGCAATAGCTTGGCTGAGTACTTGAACCAGGGAGCTGGAAGACGTCTTCCAGCTCCCTGCTTGAACTAAAACCACATAACATTTTGGTAGTGACTGTTCATGTAAAGAGTGTAGCTCATGTAAGATTGCTCCTGCAGTGAAGGGAAGCTGTTTGTGGGACGGACAAATTGAAATAAGGGAAGACATTTAAAACTTGTTTTATTAAGGAGAATTTGTAGCCATTGGAATATGGAAGTTTGCCCTATTAATCTCCACTCTTTCCTTGAAGACTTACAACGTACCAGGCAAAGTGGACTTGTGGAAACAGATTTAAAATTAATCATCTGTTTTAACTTTCAGTAAACTGCTGAAGTCTGTAACAAATTTTAATTAGAGATTACCCAAATCCCTTTAAAGCATTTGCATAGGTTATTAGTTATGTTTTGAGATAGCAACTTTGTCATTCAACTCGTGAGTGATACAGGAAATACAGACATGTTATAACTGATAACCTCACTACAGATTTCGGAAATAACACTGATCATATTCTTTTTCAAGTTTTCACCGTTGATGATTCCCAGTTACGTAAATAATTCCCTGGACCTGTTACTTTTCACAATTAAATTAAGTCTTATAAAGACATAATCTCACATGAACGGACAGTAAATGGTTCTCTTCATTCAGCAAAACATAACGAAGTATATGTCAATGGGTTTTGTACTCGTACGCCTACCCACAGATCAGTGGTTCCTAATAAGGGCGGTTTTGCCCTTAGGGAGCTTTTTCGCAACTCAGGATGTGGGGGGATAAGAGCCAAGGGACGAGGGGTGAGGATTTTAAAATATGAGATTACCTTAAATTTCAACGGGTTAAAAATACCACGTACTTTTCTCTAGTTGAACTAGCAAATTAAGATGCAATAATATGGAGATAAAAATGGGGTCAATAAGTCGAGTAGGTCTAACATTCTCTACAAAATTGGCGAAATATCTCATCTACTGGATGCCAAGAAATCTCATAAAACAGTGTTGAAATTCAAAATTTTCCTGTACTCCATATCGTCGTTAGTGGCCCCAGGAGCTTGGGGGTTATGGGGTCATGGACCGAAATTTTCCAGCCAAAATAATCTCGAATGCCAATTTTGCCTTGATGTTCATAGTAGCACATACTGACCTAATTGACTATCGTAGATAATTGAAATAAAAAGCTTTTGCAATGCACAAAGAAGTAGTGTATTAAAATGTCTTCCATAATGCTGCTTTTACGCGCTTACTTGGACTACCTGTATTAACACCTGGTTTAGGGTCTTTTCAGTAGCATAACCTTCCAAAGCCCCATGCAGACACGATCACGCTTTTCCCCACTCACAAGACAAGAAAACCGCAGAATCAAAGATACCTTTCATTAAAAATATAAATGGTCAAAGGGTGATCTTGTTAAGTAGTTTAGTATGCATTCAAGGCTATAAGATAATACAGATAGTCAAGTATCTCATTAGCTTTCTCTCTGAGAATTTTGCAAATACTGCAGAACTTCAGGGGGCATCTAACTTGGCCCCCACTGGGACAAAAGAAGGACCTCTATACTTGCTGCCCATAGGGGAGCGCTTTACACTGTGGAATCCCTAAAATCTCCAATTCTTTTAGGAAAAATGTTTTTCCAACTCTGACCCCGATGAAAGTTTTAAACCCTTGTTGATCGCGGGTAAAGGATTTGCCATCACAAAAGGAAGCCCCATACCTTTGCTGTCTATTTGTGCCATACTGGGCCGGGCCCACACCTACGAAGGCTGTATGCGTACTTTTTATTTCAACATGTGCATTAAGTATTTTCGCTTTTTGATTCCTTGCCGTGGGCGGGCAGGGAATCTATGCGATGGTGATGTCGTGTGTGTGTGTATATGTGTGTATGGGTGCACTCACCAGCGTGGCAATGGCGGGTGCCGGCACAGCGGGCGAGGGCTCTGCTCTCGCACGTCTTTCCTAGCTCACGCGCGGCTCGAAACTGGCGTAGCTGCCCGAAAATTCGGTCACTCAAAGAGAAGTCACGCGCAGCTGCACGTGTCTGCCTTGGAGCGCAGCTCTCAAGAACGTCCTTCTACTCGGCTCCTTCGCGGGCAGCTTCTCTGCTGGGAAATTCCCTTGTATTCCTTGTGGGGTCCTGTGCCAGTACCCCGTAAGGCATCGAGTGTGCGTATGGGTGTGTGTATATGTGTATGTGACGTCTAGCTTGTAAACACGATATCTCAAGATAGTAATGACCGACACTTTTCATATTTGGTGTATAGATATTTGGTATACAGATTTATCATGTTGAGAGAAAGAAGCCTATTGTTTTTGGTGGAGGTCATTTGAGGTCACCAGAGGTCAAAAACCGAAACTTTGTAAACACAATATCACAATTTGGCAATGACCGACACGTTTCATATGTGGTATACAGATTTGTCATGTCAAGAGGAAGAACCCTATTGTTTTTGGTATTTCGGTAGAGATCAAAGGTCATCTGAGGTCACCGGAGGTTAAACTGCGAAAACGTTGTAAACGGCTTGTAAACACGATACCTCAAGATGGCAATGACCGACACTTTTCATATTTAGTATATAGATTTGCCATGTTAAGAGAAAGAACCTATTGTTTTTGGTGGGAGGTCAAAGGTCATAGAGGTCACCGGAGGTAAAAAAGTCGAAAGGCTCGTAATCACGATATCTCAAGATAGGAATGAACGACACTTTTCATATTTAGTATATAGATTTGCCATGTTAAGAGAAAGAACCTATTGTTTTTGGTGGGAGGTCAAAGGTCATAGAGGTCACCAGAGGTCAAAGACCGAAAACCTTGAAATCGCGATCTGTCAAGATAGGAATGGCCTATATAAATTTGTCATTTTAAGAGAAAGAATGGTATTTTTTTTGGTAGAGGTCAAAGGTCATCTGAGGTCACCAGAGGTTAAACTGCGAAAAACTTGTGAATGGCTTGTAATCACGATATCTCAAGGTAACAATGACAAACACTTTTCATATTTGGTAGACAGATTTGTCATGTTGAGAGGAAGAACCCTATTGTTTTTGGTGAAAGTCAAAGGTCATTTGAGGTCACTGGAGCTAACAAACCCGAAAAGCTTGTAATCACAATATCTCAAAATAGGAATGAAGGACACTTTATATTTGGTATATAGATTTGTCAAGATCATTAGCGGCTCGCCATAGGGGCACGGGGGGGGGGCATTTGCCCCCCCCCCCAAAAGTTTGCAAAGCATGGCCTTCAATTTTCAAAAATAAAAATGATAAATAAAAAAACATGTAATTCGAGATGGGTTAGGCCCTCCCTTTTCCTTGAGTGGGCTTAAAATTAAAGAAGTGAATAACTTTCCAATGCAATGCGAAGGTTAAACATTAATAAACTGCTTTCAAAACGACATTTTTTTCGGCGCGCTTCGCGCGCGTTTTCTCAGTTGCTTGTTTGCTACTATATATACTTCAGACATCACAAATGGACCTGCCGTTAGTGCGAGCTAAGGTAATTAATCAAAACAAATGAACACGCTGTGATATTTGTAATCTGATTAGCTTAGACATCATAATGTCATTTACAGTGTAACGGTAATGCTGGAGTGAAATGCCCATAGTTCTGCAGACACTTCAGAGCTTTCGGGGTCATTAAATACACAACCCATTAGCCGTGTTGATTATCATCTACGACTAAAAGCAGTTTTGCCCGGGTGTAACCTGGCCAGATTAGCATAGGTATCTGTCTACAAAAAGTTGTAACGGGTATGTTGTCTAAAAGTATTGTGTTTCCCATAGAAAGAGAGGTTTCCCTTCCTTTGTCCAAACTGACAGCGCCGTTGGCCCACGAGCGGTCTTATGACTGTCAAATGGCCTGTTATAAGCAAAAGGTTCTCCACCTCTGTGCTAAAGTATACCGTCGTTTCAATTGATCTAAAATAAACACACCAAACAGTCAATCTAAGCTCAGTGTGATGAGACTTTTGACTAGTGGTCTAGCTATTTGTATATAGGATGAGACGTCGTTCTGTGTTAGGGGAATCCCCCCCCCCCTTTAAAAAAAAATTGTTTCGGAACGGTACTGAGATCCAAAATACTAGTGCTATCACTTCATCGTTTTCAAGTGTCTTCATGCTCGAAATTTTCGTTAGTTTAAGAGAACAATCCAGAAAACCAGCATTTTATGGCTTCTTGGCAAAGCTGAAACATATCGTGACACAATGAAAGAAACAATAAAATATTTAAAGGTGGGGCTCATTTTATACAAATGGATCAAGCCGCCTTGCCCATTTCACCAGGCTCTTACTCCACCCCTATGGTAGTACGGTAGCGATCGGTTGATTGGTTGTATTTATTTTTAAAGTAGTCAGCTCATGACTTACTGCCTGAAATGGTTTTTGAAGAGCTTTTGAAAACTACATGGGGCACCGCTGTAATACATAATAATAACCATACTCCCATAGGCGTAGGGGGGGGGGGGCTGCAGCTCCCCCAAAAAAATATTTTTGTGAAAATTCGGGCAATATTCTGAGAATTTTTCGGGAACCCACTGAAAAAAATAATGCAATAATGTAGCTTAACGGAAATCGATACTTAAAGAAACTTCCTTGGTAATTAAAATATAGTTCTGATTTGGATTGCACCATCACCTAGGCCTATATATTCGGTATTTATTCACCAGTGTGTTTTTTAATGGTTAAACTCATATATTGTCATTATCAGTGGTGTATTTGAGGAGCCATTAGGGCATGCCCCCGTCACTGACGCCGATTTTTTTAGTACCTAAAATAAAACAAAATTTTACTTCAAAGGTAGCATATGTGGCACCAGATTGCATGTAAGGACACCTAACTTTTCAAAAATTTTCAAAGGGTAGGAGGTGATGCCTATTTTTTCTTTTAGTACTAAAATACGTACGGTAAATTTTTTCACACAAATTTTACTTCAAAGGTAGCATATGTGGCACCAGATTGCATGTATGGACACCTAATTTTTCAAAAAATTTTCAAAGGGGAGGGGGACACCCCCTCCCCTTACACCCCTCCCCAGGCCGGCGATCACACAACATAGTGCCTGCCCCACCCCCATGAGAGAAATCTTGGCTACACCACTGATTATTATCATCATTATTGTAACGACTTCATCCAGAATTGTAACCAATATGGAATAGGTAGTAACGTGGCAAATTATTGTATGTAATTGGCATGCGGTGTGATAACGGATGCATGCCTATATGATATGTACATTAACATTTTGAACGCGCGCGGAGCGCGCGGTAATTTTTGTTTCTATTTTTCTGGCAGATCGTTACAGCCCCCCCCCCCATCAATTTGGGCCCCTACGCCTATGCATACTCCCATTGAGGCTATTGTACTATCCGGAGCTGACCATTAATATTGCTGTGGGGGTCTTCCGAAACTCCCTGAATACGGACTTGAGTTTGCCCCCCCAAACAAAATTTCTTAGAGCCGCCCATGGTCACGATGTAAGAAAGTACCCTATTGTTTTTGGTGAAAGTCAAAGGTCATCTGGGGTTACCAGAGGTCAAAAGCAAATTTTCCGGAGAATTTTCAAGATTGTCATCTGGTTTCACCAGTGTCAAAAATCAACATTTCCCAAGAATTTGAAAGATTATTATATGGGGTTTCAAGAGGTCAAAAAGCAAAATTCCCAAGAATTCTCAAAATCGTCATCTGGGGTCACTAAAGGTCAAAAAGCAAAATTTCCCAAGAATTCCCAAGATCATCATATGGGGTCGCCAGAGGTCAAAAAGCAAAATATCCCAAGACTTCCCAAGATCATCATCTGAGGTCACCAGAGGTCAAAAAGCAAAATTTCCCAAGAATTCCAAAGATCATCATCTGAGGTCACCAGAGGTCAAAAAGCAAAATTTCCCAAGAATTTCCAAGATTGTCATCTGGGGTCACCAGAGGTCAAAAAGCAAAATTTCCCAAGAATTCCCAAGATTGTCATACGGGTCTTCAGAGGTCAAAAAGCAAAATTTCCCAAGTATTCCCAAGATAGTCTTCAGGGGTCATGAGAGGTCAAAAAGCAAAACATCCCAAGTATTCCCAAGATCGTCATCTGGGGTCACCAGAGGTCAAAAAGCAAAATTTCTCAAGAATTTTCAAGATCCAAGTTCCATTGGAGTTAAATCCCTTTCAAGACTCTTCTGTTTTTCTTTTTTATATTTGGTGGGGTTTCAAAGTTCATGTGAGGTCAGCAGAGGTCAAAATGTTAAAACATCGTAAAATGATGTAGTCAAGAAAGATAAATTTGAGGGATAAAACTCAGTGCAACAAAGCATCCCCATTTGACAAGGAATCACTAAGCCTTTGGGCTTTCTGGTTGATACTAGTAATATGTCACAAACTTGGGAGAGAGCGTTTGTCCAACCCTATACGGTAAAAGGGGGTCATGAGCTGGGTTGAGAATCACTGGTTTAGATGCATCATGGGGCACTGGAAGTACCATTTCTGGCAATAAGGGCCATCACTTCTAGCACTGTTTTTTGTGCACAAAACGCCACCTGATAACGGTGCTCTGCTCATCCTGATGCCCATTCATTCCCCTTCCCCACCCCAAAATCTTGAGTACAACCACGCTGATCCAGTGTAAATTATTCTTTTACATTTTACAAAAACTTGCCCAACGTTTGGTACGTTTTCCGATGAGAGTAATAACCTATATTTGTTGAAATAAAAGTACATTAGATTATGTATTTATACCACGTTATTTGAAATTTAAAGGAATTAATCTTACCAATTTTTCATATTCTTCTGAATAAAGGAATGTTTTTTCAGTCTTATTCTGGGAAAATAGATGAGAGAGCTGTAACTACCTTGCAAAGACATACAGTAATAAACCAACAATTATGTTACAGATATATCTGTATAAATTATGCATTATGTACATATATATGAATATGAATATAAATCTGTATATTTGTAGAATACGTATATGTGTAGAATACGAATATGTACACGTACACGTGTATGTATTTAGAGAATGCGCAGTGGTTAGAGTGTCCCCACTAGCAAGTGAAAGGTCCCTAGTTCACATCACGCAGGAAAATAAAAACTAAAGTGAAAACTATAATAGAATCAATTTCCTCAACACTTCATTTCAGATTGTTTGGAGATAGAGAAATATAGACGTGACCTGAAATTGCTTGTAAATTTAGGGAATAATTCCGAAACAGGGTCAAACTTATACCCTAATTATTTTGGCTTGAGTGTAAAGTTGTGCATGAGCCTTTGAATTTTTTTAAATTAATTTTCTCTTTGCACAAGTTGCCGTCAATGCAATGTCCTTAATAATCCATTTCATTTTTCATAAACTTTCAGTACTACCCAATTCTACAACAGACCAACTTGCAGGGTTGGGAAGTAACGAGTTACAAGTAACGCCGTTACTGTAATGAGTTACTTTTGTGTAACGAAGTCACGTAACGAGTTACATTTGAAATCATGTAACGGAGCAAGTAACTAGTTACAATTCTGTGTAAAAGTAGCTGTAACGGCGTTACATTTTGGTCCCGTTACTTCCTCGTTAGAATGGCCACAGCAGACACAAAGTACATTTATTTTGACGATCGCTGGACTTTTGAGGCAAGGAAAGAGGCTGAATTTGAGTTTCAGTCACTTGGGAAAACGAAAGTTAAAATTTTGTTATTAGATCGTAGTTTAGTATGTGACACAGTTTCCAAAGTACCCACTTGCAGGTTTATAATAAATTTAGGTTCTGACGACTAATACTTTATTTCCCTGCCAGGGAAACCTCCTGAATTTCCTATGCAGTGTGGTAAAGTAAATTACGAAATATCACTTCATTTTGTCACTGCAGTCACACCCATCTTCTTCCTCATTATCTACCAAGCTCTGTCCTGAGATAAGATCGTACAATTTCCATATTCTGAAACTGTATCGACTCCTGCAGTTTTCACTACAACCAAAGCTCGATGCCAGAATATTGTATCTGACAGTGTTTTATTTCAAAATTTTCCATGGAGGAGGACCTGCAGGCCCCGTCCGCGATGCTTTGCTATCATGAGTGGTTTTGCAACTTGCCGTTTACAATTGTGGGCCATCGCGAAAACGAAATTGTCTACCCCGCTCTCCCACAGTGTCGTAACTAGTGGGTCGAGGCGGCCGCCCCCCCCCCCCCGACTCCCTTCTCAGACCAAGAGCCCTCAAGCTTTCTCAAAAGATGCTGACGTTGTACATCACCCGATCTGGGACATCACGGGTCTATTCGACCAACTCAATAGAAAGGGCCCAACCTTTCTTAAATCTGCATTAAGAAATTGTTCAGTTCTACTACTAAATTCTGAAATGTCTTAAAAATTACTTTTCAGGGGCTCTCTGTGCACACTCACCACGAGTATATAAGAACTCCATACACATCACATGAAAAGGACTTTAGAAAACCGGTTTAAGCTTGTGCATTAGTACTAATGTCTTCAGGGGCTCATCATTATTCAACTGAAGTGAAACAGGCCTAACTCCAGGCGCACAAATCGCATAAACATGTTCTGTAATTGGCCTTCTACCAATACGACAGCTTATGTGAAATTCTTGTTCCAACGCCCAATGCAACCCTAATAATTCATCCTAACCGCCCACAAACCCATGCATGCATCGAATTGTGCGCCTCTAGTTCGAGTATTACATCACAAAAAAATAGTCAACCTGTGACTTTTGTGGTTGTTTTGTGCACATTAAATGTGATTTAAAGGAAGTCAAATGCTTCATTCTAATGTTCACGCTTATGAAATTATTCCAGGACCTTCTGGGGTTTCGCTCTCTAGGCTCCAACGGACAATGCCCCTGGACCCTACTTGGAGTCCAACGGCGGTCCCCTGAATCCTACCTCTCAGGAATGCGGTGGATTATGCACCGTTGTTCGGTCATTTCACTTTTCCATTACTTCATTTTAGAAGAGGGTGGGCCCCTTGGGGTCGCCTTCGCCCCCTCTCACCCACAAGGCTAGTTACGCTACTGTCTCCGATTGATACGTAGATGTATTCAAATTGAGGTAACTAGTTACTTTTAAGTTGTAACTAGTTACTTGTCAGTCAAAAGTAACTGTAATTAGTTACATTTTCTACATTGTAACTTGTAACTGTAACGAGTTACAATTTTAGAGAAATAACTGTAACTATAACGAGTTACTTTCAAAGTGTAACGGGAACAACCCTGCCAACTTGTTTCAAGTAAAGAGACTAATGCATGCGATAAGTATACTGAAAATATTAACTGAAAATTACTGAATAATATACTAAAAAATATTTACGTAGAAAACAAAACTGGGAGACTCACTTGCCAGCAGCATGCGTTCTTGTTAATAACAAGTATTCCAAATGTTGTACGAGAAACCCATTCGACTGAAATACAAAGGCAAGATATGTGTCACTACTTCTGAAAACCTATACTTGGTAATAAGTCGGTCAGACCCATTGAATCTGATTGTGAATTTTACTTTGTCTACTTTTTACCGAACGCACTCCACATACTTTTTTCATATACTGTGTTGCTTGTTCGGCGTTTAGAAAAATAAAAATAAAAGACGTATGACACAGATTGAGCAAGATGCAAGATGTTATGTACAATGTATAGAGTACAAACGTCTGCAGACGTATGTGTACTAACCTGACAGAAGTAACAAATAATAATCGTAACATTAAACATCTGTTTTTGAAATTTTAGGCAAGGCGGGTTCTTTCCCTCATTTTCGGCCGTTTATTCTTTGTGAAGTTCCTATTAAGATATGCCCTACGAAAGTCAGGCTTTCAGTACAAATCACTACCACTTGAGTTACTAAATTGGCCTTTCAAAAGAAGCCAAATTTGATCTAAATAGTTGGTAAGCCACCCGACGTGGAGTTGTAATTCTTAATGTTTTGGTGGCTTAGTATCGTAAAGTAACTGCTCTTCAAGGCCTGAATTATTTTTATAAAGATGCGGTCTTGTCATAAACTTGCAGTCACCAGACGCTAATCTTTCCCTAACGCATTAATTTCTGTACGGTAAAGAAGAATGAGATCAGTGTTACCGTCCATCTTCATCCCCTTAACAATATTGCAAAGAGTGCCACTTTCGTTTGAAATGTAAGGCATTAAGAAGCCATCGAATCTGCAATGGACAAAGTGCATGATGAGGGACAAACTTTATCATAAGAAAGTCATTTCGGTACAAAGCAGTATCCATATGTGAATGAAAAGAACCTTAAGTTAGAGGCAATTCATGTTTCCATAAGAAGTTGCACATTTTACTAACACATTTTTATTTGCTGGTTGGTACTGTTACTGACGTACATATATTAATGTCCTTGGCATAATTACCTATATCAAAAGCGTCATCGTCATTACCATTTTCATTTGTCCATATTCTATTGATATAACCTTTTCATTTAATTTTTTAAATGTTGAAAAATATATGTATAAAGACTGATTGTAAAGACATCAATACTTACCGTAGGGTGTTCAGTCTATCACACTTAATGGCGTATTGTAATATTTTCTCCAGATCTATCTTTTTTGGAGGCTTTTTGGATTGATAGAAAACTAGTTCCTCCAGAGACTTAATGACTGGCACACGTTTCCCACTTACAAGACAAATATGCTCGGCAGAGTCATTCACCGACTTAAAACAGTCCAAAAGCTTAACATATTTTACTTCCATCTGACAATATAGAAAATAGACGTGATTTTAACGAGCATGCATGTTAGATTTTAAGTATCAGTAGACGTAGTATATTTAGCGTCCTTGCTTTAATAAGCGAAGGCATGCCCAGACAAATACGCGAGTTTCAAGAGGAATATAGACCAGAATGTGAAATTGTTTTGTTTCGGAAGAAAATCAAACGCTCCTACAAGGATAAGTAACTACTAAATTTAGCAGTTAATTTCAAAGCTAAGCATTGTTTTTCTTAATGGGAAATAATAATTTGATATTACTGTCACTAATATTTCAAATTCTAGTCGACAAAGGTTCCAGATACAAGCAAACTTCATATTTCATAATCGTGTAATTTTCTCAAATAGTCTACTATTTACTAAATAGAAGACTGAGCAAACATTCCCATACTAATGTCTCTTTTCGTCTACTTTTGAAAGTAAGATTCTTCAAGGATCTCAGTTAGTGACCTACTTCTTGCAATAAAAATTTTGTGGTCAGGGGAAGTATTTCATAATTGACTAAAGAGGGTTGATACTGACTTCATTTCGGAACAAGGAGCTTACAACGATTTAGAACAATGCAAAGAAATCAAGGGCTGGTAAACGGAGATTTACAAGAAAAAAATCACAAATTGTTAAACAGATGCGTATATAAAGTTAACGCGTATATAAAGTTAAGAGATCAATTCAGTTACTTTTGAATAACGTGAAAAAGATGATGAAACGTGTACTTTTCATACCATTGAATTGAAAAATTGGGCAATCGAATCAGAAAACAGTATAAACCACGATGAAACCCCAAATAAAGAAACGCTGAAAATACTTCTTAACAGCAATCTACCAAGTACACCTAGTTTTAACTCAATTTGAAAGCTTATTTGGTATTTCTTAGTACAAGAACATAGGGCTCTTATTCGTCAAACAGTTAATTCAGCCTAACCCTCAATGAATCCATCAATAAGCTTCAAAGCAATCTTTGCAAATCAGCCTACACAGGAGGAGACGATTTTAAGTTGAATCTGTTGTTCAAGAATAGTTTGTTGCCCAAATTTTCAAAATTTTAAATGTAACATCCGTTTACTCTTGTTATGTATAATATTTGTTTAGGAGATAAACTTTTGCTGGTGTTTATCGGTGAGGCTGAATTATTACATAGGTTGTAACGATTTTCATTGTGTACAACAACGCAACATTTCGATGTAACTAGTCGCAACAGTCGAAAACAAATTTTTCGATCGGCTCTGACGTGTTTTGGTGATTTCACTTAACATGTTGTTCATGGTGGATACATTTCCTTCTAGCTTCAAGGGACTGTGAAAATTGGTATCTTGACTTGAAGATGACCTTATTACTTATGACGCAAGCTTTACTTGATTCCGTGGCGATAGACAGTCGTTTTGAATATTAAACCAGTAACTTCTCTTTGACTGTCGACGACAAATTAAAAGACAAACCCATCGTCTTATATGCCAAGGTTAATCTTGCGTAAACAAAATTGATGCATAGTGACGCTTGATCTTAAATTAATGTGAAAAGTCTACCTACCTTTTTATCTGATGCGTGTATTAACAATTTAATCATATTGTCGTGATCCTCTGTATGTTTCTCCTTTGATAAGTCATTCCAGCGAAATACTATGTCTTCTGAAGAGCAGAACTCTGGAAACAAATATTTTTAGGAAACAAATTGATCGTTAATAAACAAACACGTAAACGAATTTTCTAAACTTTTTTGCAATTGTTACAATAAGCATGCGTACAATGAACGGTGTCCCTACTCACGATGTCCACTTCCCAGCTTCATTTTGGGTCAGTATTGTAATATTTGTTCGGAAGAGACCTTGCGATCTCTTATCCTTACTAAAATTCAAAACCAATGATCCAAACTCTTCCAGTTGAATTAAGTTGAAGGAAATAACAGCCAATAAAGCTAACCGCCATCCAGGCTTATAGACAACTAGGACTTCAAGGCATTCTAAACCTTCCCAGTCAACTGGAATCTTAACTTAACTTACTTGCAATATCCTCTACACATTTGCTTTTGCCATTTCACATTATGTTACACCCTTGTCCGGAAACGTGACGGTGTATATTGCGAATATCTCTTATTCGCAACATACATTCTTTTTGTATCTCAAAACAATATTTTGTACTTGAACGTCAGTAAGTTTTTACACAGGCAAGCCTTGCTTCTATTTTGTACTTGAATGTCAGTAAGTTGTTACACACGCAAGCCTTGTTTCTTTTAGTCTCTTGCTATGGTCAATTTGGTACGGATAGGATTAAGTATAGGCCATAGGCGTAGGAAGCTGTTCTCGACTGAGGAAGGGGGATTTTAACGTTGTTTCCCTCTCCCCCTCGAAACTTTTTGGAATATTTGAGGACCGTCAGATGCAAATTGGTGCAACATGTTAGACAAACTTTAAGGAAAATTACTGCACTTTTTAAATTTTTTACAGAGGGAAAAATTAGGGGGTTTTCTTTTTTGATTCCTTGCCGAAGGTAGGCAAGCAATCTATGCGATGGTGATGTGTGTGTATAAGTGTATGTGACGCTAAGCTTATGTACACGTTATCTTAAAGTACCAATGATGGACACTTTTCATATTGTGTATAGATCTGAAATGTTGAGAGAATGAAACCTATTGTTTTTGGTGGAGGTCAAAGGTCATTTGAGGTCACCAGAGGTAAAAAAAACCGGAAAGCTTGTAAACATTATACATCAAGATAGCAATGACAAACACTTTTCATATTTGGTATGTAGCTTTGTCATGTTGAGAGAAAGAACCCTATTGTTTTTGGTTTAGGTCAAAGGTTATCTGGGGTCACTGGAGGTCAAACACTGAAAACTTTGTTAACGTAATATCTCAAGGTAGGAAACTTGGATAGATTTTATACTTAGTACGTGGATGCACTATGGTAAGAAGAAGAATGCTATTATTTTGGTGGAAGTCAAAGGTCATCTGGGGTCACTGGGGGTCAAACACGGAAAACCTTGTTAACACGATATCTCCAGATAGAAAGCTTGGATATATTTCATACTTGGTATGTGCATGCCTTATGGTGAAAAAAGCCATACTGTCTGTGGTTGAGGTCAAAGGTCATCTGGGGTCACCGGGGGTCAAACTTGAAGAACCTTAACCTGATTTCGCAGGGTAGGAAGCTTGGACAGGTTTCATACTTGGTACTTGGATGCCTTATGGTCCAAGGAAGAACCCTTTTGTTACCATACTGTCTGTGGTTGGTCATCTGGGGTCACCAGAGTTCAAAAAGCAAAATTTCCCAAGAGTTCCCAAGATTGTCATCCGGGGTCACTAGGGGTCAAAGAGCAAAATTACCCAAGAACTCCCAAGATTTTCATCAGGGGTCAGAAGAGTTCAAAAAGCAAAATATCCCAAGAATTCCCAAGATCGCTATCTGGGGTCACCAGAGGTCAAAAAGCAAAATTTCCCTACACTTTTCAAGATGCAAGATCCATTGGAGGTCAAATCCCTTTCAAGACAATCTTTTTTCTTTTTTGTTGTAATTGGTGGAGTTCAAAGGTCATGTAAGGTCAGCAGAGGTCAGATTAGCATTAGTAAAAAATATTCGAAATGTCTATATGCCACCTCCCTGAAAATATTTGGTACACACCAAGGGTCCTGAGGCTTCGTGGAATCCGAACATTACCGGACATTTGGTGATGGAGGTTAATGGCGCATAACACACAAGTATTGCTAGTTTCGCAAATATTTAGACATCTCCGAATGCACAAATGCGAAAATATGTCGAGGCCATTAAAATTCCCTCGAGACAAGAGATTTCCTGTACCTGAGGTATTATACCGTAATGCATACGAAATTCTGCTTCCTGTACCACCAGTACTTGAGTCATGTTAGGGTTCGGGTCAATGCTCGACCTGACTATACCTGTCATCAGCAGTGCATGAAAGTCATCAAAAGGTTCCCTCTGAGACCTTTTGTTTCAAATTTTACTAAACAAAGAGTTTCAATGGGTTCCCAACGGTTTTGACTGACTGTGAGGAATATTGAAAGGAACTTTTTACTGTGTTATTAACCGTAACCAAAGAGATCACTGCTATCCATAGCGTTTTTCCAATACTTCCTCTTTGAGCTCAAAGGGTCTTTCCTTCCAAGGCATGAAAGGGAGTTTTCAGCTGAGAATGCTTTTCCTCTGTTCAAAGCTGAGGAATAACTGGTGTGGCAGCATATGCTCGACATCACGCAACTGTGCGGTTGCAAGTCACTGCATAACAACGGAAAAGTGCGTTGAATGGTACGGCATCCAACCATGGGACGTAAGTTCTCTTTGAGGCTAAACATTTTGCCGAGATGGAAAGATCTCGACGAAACTTGCATACGAGGTCCTTTATTACCTTAAACAAGACAGGTAAACGAAGGAGTTTAGAAGCAGCAACAATTATGAAATGTGATTGTAGTGGCGTGAGATCGGCAGTATTAATAACTGTTATTTGTTTCAGCAAAAGGTCTTAAAACTTCTCTGTTCCTAGAACTGGACTGTACTAGTCTGCCGGTTGGATGGTGGCCATGATCCGTTGCTTGTAATCAAATTATTATTCTAGGAAAGAGATGATTAGGATTTATGCTCAATTGTTACCTGTTTAAGTGAAATCTGTTTCAGAAGTTGAAAATTAGATAATTGCAGTTTTTAGAGTGGTTCGGCTGCTCAATCTTGGGTTCATAATCGTAACGATGGCTTGCCCTGTTTTCCTTTATTGGTTTTGTTTTTGTCTTTTTGTTCTGCACCGGGTCAGCTTATGGGACAAGACTGATTTGGCTGTATATAAAACTTGTAATAAAGCGTCCAGAGATGCAATATTTGTCATTTTCCAGAGACTGGCAATGCTATGGCAGTAGCCACAAACCCCCAGTTTTACTGTAGATGTAGCAGACGACAAATCCATTTTAAATTAACTAGCTCATCAAGTGTAAGTCTTATAGAAATGCCAAGAAAGATACAAAGCACAGATAACTGTGTGACCTTGGCGGTGCAAACCTTACTTCAAAGCGATGTATCCCCTTCCAAATAACAACTCCCTGATTCAGCCATGTATGATTAAATGTGGAATATTTAGTGACATGAGAGTCTTTGATTGATTGATAGTTGGTAACTGGTGGGAATGTTTTGCAGAACCTGTTTAGACATAGGTTAATGGTTAAATGCCAGTGAGTCTTTGAATTAATGATAGTACTAATCATTGTTGTGTTAAGTGAATCTTTATGTGGTTTTTAATGAATCCTGTTTTTTCCAGGGGCTGTTCTTCTTATTGCCGTCTGTATGGTGATTTCAGTTGGTTTCTTGGCAAAAAATACAAGTGAACACGTAGCCTACTTCCCGTGTCAGTGTAGTCATTCGTTTGGCTAGACTCAACGCGACCCTCTATCCCTTAGGTCCACAAAAGCAGACCGTTTCATAAACAGCCATAATAATGCCGTAAGTGTTTGTGTTTTATCAGCAAAACTCAAATCCAAAGATGAAAGCTGCAGGGTTTATCCTGAGCTGCTGAGTTGATCCATGATACACTTAGGCGATCGGGATCTGTAGAAAACCTCTACAAGGTTCTAAGCCTATGAGTGAGCGGATAGTGACAGTATATACTACTTCTATGGGATGAAAATCTGAAAAAATACTTGAAACTCTCGAATAGTCGTATCAGTACTTGTTCATTTCCTTATTTTCTCAAAACGATAGAAACTTTTCGCTGGCATCGCCTTCAACATATGAGATTTATTTGAAGTTTGAATTTTTAAATTTTGTGGAGGGTGTTACCATGCCGTCGGTGGGAAGTACTTTCCATTGGAAATGTAGCATCAAATTTTACCATCTTGTTGTAACTGGATGGGAAATTAACATACTTCCGAAAAGCTTAGGTATATGATGTTCCCAAATGTATGATGTAAAGGGAGATTTTTTATTGTACAACAACTTACATAAAAATTGTGTTTAAAATGGTGGGTGTAAGTGTGTGAGTGCGTTTGTTTGACTGTCAGACTGAGGACCTAAACAATGGATTTCAGGTCCTCAGATTTCTCAAATCCTCGTAGAAAGTCTATTGTTAAAGTTAGGATTAAGGAAGAAAACACAAAGGACATAACAATGATGTCCTCGGCAAGTGTGTGAAGGAAACCCGGGTGTGTGTATTTGTGATCCAACAAGATTGTCAAAAAACGCCACATAAACCATAAGAACGCTCATTTTTAAACTTGATGGTAAGGTACTAGACCATAAAAGTGCCTGAGTCATTAATTAAACACTCTATCCGTCGAAGATAGATTAGATGTCATAGGCCAAGTTAGCTAAAAATTGGTTTCTGCAATTATGATTCCAATAAGTATGTTAGAAAAAGTCTTTAGCCCACATGATATGTTGAAAAGGACAAACAAATTTTAAAGTAATTTTTGGATTACTGAGGGTATAAGTCAAAGGTCAAAATGTAGATAAAAGGTCAAATGTGCATACACTCTGCGAAAAAGTGTGTTGTCAACTCTTCTTTAACCATATCCGATCAATTACAGATGTGTGGGTGGGTATAATTTAAACACTTTTGTATTGAATATTGATGAAGTCGTAGGTCAAAAATAAAGAGGTCAAACTCAAGCGAGCTAAAATTGGTGTTTACCCCCCATTTGCCTAAATGTTTTAAACCACACGAAATGTAAAAAGTGATGAGACTTTATTTTAAAATGTGCTTCTAGTTGCGTAATGTCGAGAGTGAAGTGCGAATAACCTAACAGTGGTCCTTTGCCATAAGTTGCTCGATATTTTTAATTTTATTTATAAACTAAACCAGGCTAACGCGTTTATGACCAAGAAAATTGCATGTGTAATTAGTGACAGACTTCAAAAGTAAAACGTGGAGAAGCTTAACGTTGCTTATAGACTATATCGGTATCTCAGTATGTGGACAATATAGATGCATGAAATATGCATAGAAGTTGAGCGAGATGGTTTGCATTACTCGAGATCAAACTTTGATTATATGCCTATCAAGGAATAAATATTTCTCTTATTTGGCTCTCCAGCAGGTTAAAAATATGTGAACTGCATCCGTGATATCGAATAACGATGTGAGACATCCGGGAATATAAATTATCATAGGATCATTACCAGGAGTATGGGAAGGGGGCTGCAAGTTGGTTGGAAGCCTGTTTGACAGGGCGAGTGCAGTTACCCTTCTCACCTTCTGGTGACACCGCTACTTTAGTGTACAATGCTATCTTTCGACCAATGTCCCGATTAGTGTCACGGCTATGGGTTTTAACCTTGCACCGTGTTGTCGTTTTACTTTTTGTTCGTGTTTGTTGTTGCAACTTGGTGTCTCCTGCATGGTTTCTACAGACATACTCACCTAAGTGTTAGTTATGTGTATAAAAACATTCACTCGCTCACAGTCGGATTCTTGCAGGTTAACGAGTGCCGACGAAGTTCATTCTCCAATAAATCGATGGGTGGCCAGGGAACATGTGAATAAAATACTCCTGCCCAACGGTAACCAAGTGTACGTAAAACTCTACATTGTACAACCTGAAAGGCTGGAATTGGCCGTACAGTCAGAGTAAACTACTGTTGTCTAAAATGGCTCACCAGAACGTGGTTGAAGCGAGAAAAAACTTACTCTTTTTATCAGTGTCGTTCTTGAGCATCGGTATTTTCTGAAAACAAATGCACATAAATGTATGATTAAGCACAAGTTTGGTTTGTGGGACAAATTCGCAAAGCACACTGCGAATGAGGGAAAAGGTTTGACCTTATATTTTCCCATCAACGTTTACTATGTGCGGTTTCTGAAGGGCATGTAATCGACCACAGCAAATTCCTTATTAGTAGCAAAATCCTTTGGAAGTTATACTAAGCAAGCTCAAAAGATTCTTCAACGCTATCAATTCCTCTTTAGCTTTGTCAAGATAAATAGCGTAACCGTTATAATAATCAGTTTGTATAAATCTTTAGATCCAGCAAACCTTAGTCAAATGTAAGCGAACACTCCGTTCCGTGTGTCTCAGTGATTGATTATCCCTGAAAAGGACTGGTTACTCACAGCATACTGCTGAGCTGCATTCATATTTACATAGAAAGGGAGTCTGCTAAAATACTATAAAACGTTTCACAAAACTGTCGAAAAAAAGTTAATTGGGTTCGATGCCACCTCCGTCCTTAACTGTTTTGTAAGGAACCACCCAAGTTGGTGACAAAATTACCCTTAGCTCGGCGCAAATTCAGCCAACATGGATATTTTTTTCTTATGAAACGTAGGTAGTTCCTTACCCAACAGTTTATAGGCGACCCAACTTAGGTAAAAGTTCACACAACTGTGTGTAGTGTGTAAGTTTTTTAGGAACGAACATATACATACATATAACCTGCGTATGTACAAACCATACTTATACCCATCCTCCAGTCAAACAGAAACACGCAATTATGACTGATTACTAGGTTCCGTTTTCGGGAACCATAAAACGCTTACTAAGTAAGGAATATTGACTTGACCTGCCACTCACCTCCGGTACTGAAGTTTCGTTTCCTTTCGTTTCTGTAGTTTTTTTGTCTGTGAAGTATACGGTATCAAGCATTTACACAACATGTAGCAGGCTTTTTGACCTTTTGTGTTTCACCAACATCTTACATTAATTTAGGAACTGAAATCTTGCTCAGAACTGGTGGTATTTCAAGACTCTTACCATTACTGTGCTTATTCCTGAATACCAAATTGTAGCTTTTATCTTCAAAACATGTAGGCTTCTTCAAACAACACCATCTTGCATCTCATATACATTACATCTATCTTACATTGTTCAGAAGAAAATATATACCTAGTTTGTCAAAATAGCCACTGTTTTCAGCTATTTGACACACAGTTTAATGTCTAATACGGTTTATTGTGTCTCTTTACAGCCATAGCTACTCATTCTTAAAAAGCTACTCACTCTTAAAAATACAAGTGTGCCAAAATACCTTTTATTTTCTTTAAACGGTAGATGACTGCAGCAGCAAAACAAGGCAGTACTAACAAAAGCAGAACTATAACGATAGCCCACCATAGGATTCCTTTTGTGGTATCTGTTGGTAAAAATTAAAATGAAAAAGTAAGCCATCGGCTGAGGAAAGCCCCTAACCATAGTGTACATTACCAACACGGCTGATTTTTGTATCGGTCAGCCAAAGGTCTAAATCTACGCGGGCGTGCAAAGGCTAATGTCTCGCATACAGTATGAGTACCAAATTAATTTACATTATCCAGCCAGCTACATTGTCCTCTATCATGACTTTAACCTGTACGCGTTCGGGCACATATGATGCAGCACCCTCATCAGGAAGTAGTCTTGTATGCTTATACGTTAGT
>JAIZAY010001230.1:0-18436 GCA_029531755.1 Holothuria leucospilota | reverse complement strand
AGAAGAAAAGGAGGAGAAAGAAAAGAAAAGAAGAAAAGAAGAAAAAGAGAGAGGAGAAAAAGAGAAGGGAAAGGAGGAGAGGGGAAAAAGGAAAGAAGGAAAAAAGGGAGGAAAAAGAAAAAGAAAAAAGGAGGGGGGGGGAAAAAGGGGGAAGGAGAATAGGGGAGGGAGAGAAAAAGAAAAAAGAGAGAAGTAAGAGGGAAGGGGTTGAGGTGAAGAGAGAGGTAGAACAAAGTAAGAAGAAAGAGAGAAAAGAGATGGAGGAAGAGAGAGAAGAGATAGTGATGAGAGAAGAGAAAATAAAGAGGAGGAAGAGAGAAATAAGAAGGAAGGAAGTAAGGGAAAAAAAGAAGAAAGAAGGGGGAGAAGATAAGAAAGAGGAGGAGAAAGAGGGGGGAGTGGAGAAGAGAAAGAGGAGAAAGTAAAGAGAAAGAGAAGAAAAGGAAGAAAGAAGAGAGAGAGAGAATAAAGAGGAGAGGGAGTAAGAGAGGAGGGGAAGAAGGATAGAAGGAAATATAAGGGAAGAAGAAGAAAAGAAAAGAAGGAGGGGGGAGAAAAATCGAAAGAGGGAAGAAGGATAAAAGAGAGAGAAAAGAGAGAAGAAAAGAGAGGAAAAGAGGAGAGATGGAGTAGGGAGAGGGAAGAGGGAAAGAAGGAAATAAGAAAGAAGGAATGGAAGATAGAGGAAGGGAAAGAAGGAGAGGAAGAAGTACGGAAATAGTAATAAAAAAAGATGACAGGAGAGGGAAGAAGAGATGAATAAGGAAAAGAGTAGGGAGTGGAAAGATGGAAGAAGAGGGGTCGGGAGGATAAGGAGAGGAGAGAAAAGAGGGGGGGAAGTAAGAAAGAAAGATGAGAAAAGATAGAGAGAAAAAGGGAGAAAGACAGGAATGAATAGGAAAGAAAAGATAGAAAAGGAAAAGAAGTTAAGAGGAGAGAAGGAAAAAAAAGAGATAAAAAAAAGGAGTTTAGGAAGGATGAAGGAAAGAAGAGGGGGAAAAGAAGAGAAATGAAGTAGAGAAAGAAGGAGGGAGAGAATATAGAGAGAATAGAATAAAAAAGAGGAAACAGAAGGAGAGAGAGTGAGTAGAAAGAAAGAAAAGAAAGAAGAGATAAAGAATAAGGGAGATAAAGGAGAGAAGAAGGAAGAGTTAAGAATAGAAGGCAAAGAGGAAAAGAAGGAGAAGAAGGGAAGAAAACGGGAAAGGAGGAAGAGGAGAACGAAAAGAAAGAGAAATAAAGAAGAGAGGGGAAAGAGAAAATAAAGAGAGGAGAACTGAAAAAGTAGAAGCAAGAAAGGTAGAAAATTAGGAAAGAAAGAGGAAGAAGAGAAAGAAAGAAAGAGCAAAAAACGAGGAAGAGGAGAATAGGAAGAGAGGAAGGATGAGGAAAAAGGAAGGGAAGAGAAAAAAAGGGAGAGAGGTAGAAAGGAAAAAAGGAGGAGATAGGAGTAATGGGAGTTATGTGGTATTTTGTAGTAAGGGAGAAATGTGTGATGAAGAGTTAGGAGAGGGAAAGGAAAAGGTGAGAAGAGGTGTTACCGTGAGAGAAGAAAGAGAGAAAAATGCATCCAGAAAAGTTGGGAAAATAGGAGAATGATAGAGAGTAAAAATAGACAGAGGGAGTGAAGATAAAGTAGAAAAGGATAAGAAAAAAAAGAAGAGGGGGTAAGGACGAAGGTGAAGATAAAAAAGAACTTTATAATTAATTTATGAAGGGCAATCAAAATATATGAAATAAGAATAAAAAATACAAATATGTAAACTAAAATTTAACTAATTTATAAAAGTAAAAATTAATTATTAATAATTCAAATTTTATAAATAATAAAAATAATTATAATGTAACTACATTTTAACAATATATCAATACTAGTATATCCAATATTAATTAATATTGATAATATTCAACAATTTAATAGAAAATAAATATAGTGTTACAAAATAAAATATTTATACAACATTGTAGTTTAATATATCAAATTTATAAACTAACTAAAAAAATTTACATTTTATTTAATATAAAAAAATTATTATTCATTTATTGAACAAAGATATAGATAAGAGCATATTCAAAAAAATAAAATTTCTTCATATGTAAATCATTACTAGATCATAATCTTTCATTCACAGAAGATTTATATTTTATGATATATAGATAAATTACTTTATATAAGTTTAAATATTATATATATTGGAATCATATCAATCATAATTAATTTATACATTATAAAAATTTTAAAATTTAGAATTAGTAAATCAATTAATATTATTATTAAAAATTTATATATTATTAATATAGAACTAATTTTAACTATGAATAATAAAAGATATATATAATGTTTATTTAACATTGTATAAAATAATAATGAATAAATATCAATGTTGTATTTTAATTTATTAATATATTAACTAAATAATAATATAATTAATACATCGAATAATATGTAGATCTAAACTAATTATTAATTTTATAATAAGATACCACTGTTAAAAATTATATTTTAAACATAAATTATATAAATATTATATAAATAATTCTAATTAATACTTACAATATCAAAAATACAAGTAAACTAATATTTTATTATATATTATTGCATATTACAGAAAATTTATTATTATTATACTATAAAGTTATAAAATATAAATATAAATAAAATTATACAATAAAATCTAATATTCAAAAATAAAAATTAATTTATAAACCATTTAAAAAAATGATTATAAAAAAAAAATATAGTAAAATTAAATTAAAGAATGCATATAATAATTATAACAAATAAATAAAAATAAAATACATAAATAATTTATAAAAAATAAAATAATATAAAATATTTAAAATAAAAATTTAAAAATTAGAAATTATAAAAATTTCATTATATGTTAAATAATATTTTACATAATATAATTAAAAAATAAATAAATAATATATTAATTAAAAAATTTAAAATAAAACATAAATATATAATTAAAATAAATATAATATAATCAAAAAAATAAATATTTATCAAATAATAATAAAAACACAAAAAAAAACTGGATATAAAATAAAAAATTAAATAAACATTTAAATTAATATAAGAAAAAAATAAAATAGATTTAATATAAAATAAAAATAAATTCTAAAAAACTTAATTAATAAAATAATATAGAAAAAATATACATAAATAAATTATAATAATATTATACAAAAAAATATAAATATAATTATATAAAATTAATAAATTATTATAAATATAGAATGATCAAAATTAACATAATATAAAAATATATAAATAATATAATAATTATATTTATAACTAAATACTTAAAAAAAATTTAATAATCAAAATTTATATATAAATATTAATAAGATAATACAATATTAAAAATGAAAAAAATATATAAAAAAATATAAAGATATAAATAATATAAGTGAAAATTTAAATAATAAATTTAAAAATATAAATATAAAAATATAATAAATAAGAAATTAGAGTATATTAAACTTAAATAAAAAATTACATATTAATCAAATATAAAATAATAAAATTAATATAAATAAAATTAATTATTTATAAAATAAAAAAATATTTAAATAATTATTAACAAGATATTTATAAAATAATTTATAATAATGCAAAAATATAAATTTATTTACCAATTCATAAAATTACTTCTAAACATAATATAAAAATTAATAATTATATTAAGTAAATAAATAATATAATAATAATAATATAAAATATAAAATAAATTCCATAAAAAATATAATACACTTTAATAATTATATAAATATACAAGCAAAATATATTTAAAAATTAAAAATAATAATATATAAAAAAAAAATAAATATATACTAAATAATAAATAATATATATAATATTAATAATATAAATCAAATATAATAAATACTAATAATAAAATATAACATATTAAAAATTATTATAATAAAAATATATAGACAAAAAAATAAAAATAAATATATAATTAAAAAAAATAAATATTAAAAAATAATAAAAACATATTTTATAATTTACAAAAAATTAAATTTAATATAATTAAAAAATAAAATAAAAAAAAAACTATCTAAAGAATTCTTTAAATAAAATCTATAATTAAAAATAATAATACAATATTAAAAAATAAAAATTTCAAATAAAATTTATTAATTATTATACACTATATAATTAAAATAATTATTAAAATATAATAAAATATAAAAATTTAAAATTTAAAATAAAATAATATTATAAAAAAATAAAAATAATTAATAATCTTAATAAAATAAATCTATAATAATATATAATAAATATAAACAATTAAATATAACAAATAAAATAAAATAAAAATATAAAAATATAAATTAAATAAATAATATAAATAATTAAAAATATTAAATTAAACATTCTAAATTAAAAAAGTTAAAAATAAAATAAATAAATATAATTATATAAAAATTATATACTAAAAAATAAATATTAATAAATATAGTATAAATATATATAAATTTCAAAATATATAAACTATTTTTAAAATAAAAAAATATAAAAATTAAATAAAAAATAAATAAAGAAAAATATTAAAAAATTAATAAATATTTAAATAAATATATATAAATATAATAAACAATAATAAAAATACTAAAATAAATATCATAATATATTAATTAAATAAAAAATAAATAAAAAAAATATAATATTATAATAATTAAATATTAAAAATAACAAAAATAAAATTGTAATAAAAGTAATATAAAATTTAAATAATATTAAAAAAAAAAATATAATATATTAAATAAATAAAAAAAATATAAAATAAAAAAAAAAAAATAACAAATATGAATTAAAATAAATAAATTTATTAAAATTAATATAATAAATATTATTAAAAAATAAATAAATAATATAAATAAAAAATAAAATATAATTAATCTAATAAAATAATTTAAATAAATATATAATAATCAAAATTAATATTATTATAATATTATTATAATATATAAAAAAAAAATTAATTAATAAAAAAAAATAAAAAATAAAAAAAAGTAATAAAATAATTAAATTGTAATTTATAATAAGATATATAATTTAATAAATAAAAAATACAATATTGTAATAAGAAATTAATGAAATAAAATAATAAAAATAAACCAATATAATAAATACTATTAATTAAATATTATTATAAAATAATATACAATAAATAATTTTTAATTAATTAGAAAATAATATTAAAAAAAAAATTTTAACATATTAAAATATAATTAAATAATTAAAAATATTAGATATCACTATTAAAATATATAAATAAAAATTATAAAAAAAATATAAATAAAAATATATTAATAATTAAAAAACATAAAAAAATAATTAAATAATATATATTATAAAATAATAAATATAATTAAAAAATAAATAATTAATAAAAAATAAATAATTAATTATTTAACTATATAATAATTAATAAATATATAAAAATATAAAACTAAAATTTTGTTATAAATAAATATATTAAAAATTATAAGATAAACTAATAAATATAAAAAAATAAAAATAATATTTAATAATTAATAATTATAAAATCAAAAACAATAATACATAAATTATTATATAATTAAATTAAAATTAATAAAATAAAATAAAACAAAATTAATATTACATATAATAAATAATTATAAATAAAAAATATATTTTAAAAATATAAAAAAAATAAAAAAAAATAAATACTAATTATTAATATAAATAATATATATAAAATAATTAATAAATAACAATAAAAAAAATTCAAAATAAATCAAATAAAAAAAATTTTTTTTTTTTAATTAATTTTAAAAAAAAATTCAATTAAAAATTACAATTTTAATAATAATGAAATAACATAAAAATAAAATTTATATATCATTTATATATAATAAAATTTATAAAAAAATAAATATAACAATTAATATACTAAAAATATATAATAATTAAAAAAATATAAAATAAATAATAAGAAAATTGTAATAATTAAAAATAATTTAAAAATATTTAATAATAAAACTAAATATATAAAAAAAAATTACTAAAAATAATATTAAAAATTATTTAATATAAATATAATTTAAATACCTAAATAAAATAATATCATTTTAAACTAAATAAAAAATGTAATTAAATATAACAATAAAAAATTATATAGAATATAATAATTACAATATCAACTAAAATAAATAAACATATATAAAATTTATAATACCCAAAATACAATTTTTTAAAAATATATATAAAAATAAATTAATAATTATAATAATTATATAATAATAAATTAAAAATTAAAAAATAATAAATAAATAATATTCAAAAAAAATTAAAATAATATATAATAATATAACAAATAAATTAAAATAAAAATAATAATATAATAAATAAGTAAAAAAAAAAATAAAAAAAAAAAAAAAAAACAATAAAATAGTAAAAATAAAAATAAATTATATATTAATAAATATATAATAAAAAAATATTATATAAATGAAATATTAAAATAACTTAAAATATAATAATAAATATATTAAAATAATTTAATTTAAAATTTATAATAACAATATAACTTATAAATATAAATAAAATTATAAAAAAATATTAATAAAATATAAAAAAATATAAAATATTATAATATATTATTTTTAATTAAATAATTTCATAACCTATATAATAAACACATTAAATATATATATAAATCAATATCAAAAATAACCAATAAAAATTTTACCATAAAACCTCACTTTATATAAATAAAAATAAATATAATAACGACTCATCATAATAAAAAAAAAAAAAATTTATTATGTAAAAATAATAATATATAAAATTAATTAAAAAAATAAGGTCTTCAACTATAAAATATATAAAATACTAAATAAAACTAATGGTATTACAAATTATAAATATTTAATAAAAATAAATATTATATTAAACATAATATTAAAACATAAAAATTAAAAAAAAACATATAC
The DNA here is from genome assembly GCA_029531755.1 of Holothuria leucospilota. Lineage (NCBI taxonomy): Eukaryota > Metazoa > Echinodermata > Holothuroidea > Aspidochirotida > Holothuriidae > Holothuria > Holothuria leucospilota. Next base: position 11,461 of record JAIZAY010001230.1, on the reverse strand, counting down.
TAAAAATAATTCAATTAAAAAAATAAATTTATAATAAAAGAAACGAACTTAAGAATAAATAACTTAATAATATAAAAAATTTATTAAACACTAATTAAATAAAAATGTCTACAACATAATAATAAACATTTAAGTTTCTCATTATAATTATAATATAATAAACATAAATAAATTATTTCTATAATAGAAAATATCATTATTAAAAAATTCGTTACCATATAATTATAGAATAAAATTATTCTAAATAATAAAAATATTTCAAATAAATAACTAATTCCTACTCTAAAATCTTAATACAAAAAATATTACATATTAAATAAATAAAAAATACTCTATTAAAAATCAATAATTACAGTATATCACTCAAAATAATTATAATTATATAAAATATAAAAAAAACATTCTAGTATATAATAAAAAAATATATATTCAAAAAATATATATAAAAAAATAAAAATATAAAAAAAATAACTATATAAAAAAATATATAATATAAAATAACAATATAAATAATATATAATTACTAACATAATTATAATATAAATGAATTGATATAAAGTTCAAAAAAAAAATTAATAAAAAAAAAAAAATTAATTCAAATAAATATAATATTATATAATATATATATCATAAATAACTCCTACCAATATTCTTAAAAAAAATAAAAAAATTTTTTAAAATATAATAAATAATAAATATACTTAAAAAAAAATAATCATAATAAATTAATTCACTAAATATGAATATAAAAAAAAATATTCAAATATATTAATATAAATAATTTAAAAAAAAAAAAAATATATTAAAAGATATTACTACTTAAATTAATTACTAAAAGATAATAAAATAATAAAATTTATTCAATAAGTAATAATATTAAATGAATATAATATAACTATAATATTTAACACTATTATTATTAAAATAATATAAAAATTTAATTAATTAATATAAATAATTAATTAATAAATAAAACAGATCATAACCTACACTTAAAATAAACTAAAAAATTATTATATTATATAATAATATAAGTAAAAAAATATATATAACTTAAAAAAAAAATAATTATAAATTAAAAAATAAATATAATCATTCACAAAAAAAAAAACTCATAATATATTTAATAATGAAATAATATTAAAATAATTACAAAATAAAATTTCACTCATTAAATAAAAAAATAACAAAAAAAAACCACCAAAAGATAAAAATAGCAAAAAACAAATAAATATTAGTTTCAAAAAAAAAAATTAAACTCCCCACACCTAAATATATAAAAAATTAATACTATAATTATATAAATAATAATAATATATAATAAAATAAATAATTTATATATCATATAAATATACAAAATAACATTAATAAAAAATAATAATAAATATTAAAATATAATACTTTATAAAAAAAATTATAAAAAAAAAATTTAAATATTCTTAAAATAAAAAATAAAAAATAAATAAAAACAATAAAATTAAAAAAAATCCCTAATAAATTACTCTCTAAAATTATTATGTAATAAATATATTTACATAAAATCAGAAATATCCGGTATTAACTATAAAAAAATAAAAAATAAAATCAATATTTAATTTAAAAACTATCTAATAAAATAAATTATCAAAATTATTCACATAAATTATTCCCAAATTAATAAAATAACTAGTAATATATAATATAAAAAAAAAAAAATTAAATAAATAAAAATATATTTAATATAAAATAACAAAAAATAATTATAATAAAAAATTAATAATAAAAAAATAAAAAAATAAATAAGAATAAACTATTATATTAATATAGTAAAAAATATTTAATAATACAATAATTTTTAAATATTATAAAATATATAATTATGATAAATAATACTATTAAAAGAAAAAAAGTATATAATAATAATATAATATAATAATTATTATAAAATAAAAAATATAATATATATATAATAATTAATCATAAAAATAAAAAAAAAAAAAATATAATAAAAAAAAAAAATACTCGAATTTATATCAATATATAAATAAATTTAATAAAATATAATATTACTAATTATTATATAATTATATAAAATAAACATATTAATAGACTTAAAAATAAAAATTAAAAAAATATATAAAAAAATATAAATAAATATATAATTTAAAAACAATTAAATAAATTTAAATAAAAACAATTAATATATAACAATAAATATATAAATTTATTTAATACATAAACAATAATAATATATAAAATAAAATTTAAAATTTATGAATATAATATATTTACTATTAATTACATTCATAATATTAAGAAAATAGTCAATAATACAAAAATAATAATATTAATTTAAATATAAATATAAATAAAAAATATAATTAATTAAAAAAAAAATTAATTATATAAAAAAATATAAAAATAAATAAAAAAAAAAACTATTAATACAAAAAAAAGTAAATTAAATTAAAAATATAATAAAAAAATTTAAAACATATGTTAAAACAATTTAATACCTAAGAAAAATAAATATAAAAATATTATAAATATAAATAATTTTAATATATCTATAATATATAAAAATTTAATAATAAATACAAAATCTTATAAAATAAAATAATTTTTAACAAAAAAATTAAAAAATTTAAAATATTTAAATAAAAATAAAAAAAATAAATTATATCTATTATATAAATTTAAACCAAATTAATAATTTAAAAAATCTTAATATAACATTATCAAATATAAATTTAAAATATAAAAAATATAAATTAATATTAACTTAATAATATAATTTAAAATATATATTATATAATAAAAAAAAATAATATACTAAAATATTTAAATAACAAATAAAAAAATAAAAAAAAAAAATTGACATAAAAATTAAAAAAAAAAAAAAATATTAAACAAAAATAATTATATAAATATAAATAAAAAATATAATAAATAAATTTACAATTATAATATAATATACTAATATATAATATATAATATAATAAAATATAAATTAAATATAAAAATTCCATAAAAATATAAACCAATTTAAAAAAAAAATACATTTAATAAAACATATAATAAATAAATATTCAAAAAAAATATTATTTAATAATAATCATATATAATGAATACACTAATAATATATAAATTATATAAATAAAATTATATAAAATATAAAAATTATAAAATAATAATAAAATTAAAAAAATAAATAACAAATAAATATTAAAAAAATTATTATATAAAAATAAAAACAATATAAAAAATTAAATAATAAAATATATAAATACATATAAAAAAATAATAATTAAAATAAAAAAATAAAAAAAAAAATAAAAAATATAAAAAATAATATTAAAATAATAATAAATAAAAAAATAATACTATAATAAATTATAAAATATAAATAATATTAAAATTAATAACATATAAAATAAAAAAAAAAAGTTTCATATTTATAAACAATAAAATACAAAATATAAAAATTAAATAAAATATAATAATTTATTGATATAATATAAAACATAACATTATAAAAAAATTATATACATAAAATGTATTCCTAATATATATTTAAGATAAATTATCATTATTTAATATATTACATAGTAATTGAACAAATTTTATAATTAACATTAATATAATCTAAAAATTTTAATAATTATTTAAAACATTAATTATATTATGTTATTTGACTTAATTAATAATAAACATTAATTATAAATAATTAACTATATATAAATTTATTAAAAAAATTATAAATATTTATTTATCATGTCAAAATAATTATAACAATTAATATTATTAATAAATTTAATACGTCATTTAAATAAAATATATTAAAAATTAATTTTTTTTTCTATTTTTAATTGAATACCTAATATCACAATTTATTAATCCAATAATAAAATACATAAAATAAATATATAAAAAAAATATTTAATTTAAATTTATAAAAATAATTATAATATATAATTATAAATAAAACAACAATATTTATTAAAAATTTAATATAATATATAAAAAAAAAATAGTTTTATTAATAATTATAAAACAAATATAGAATTTAATAACTTATTATTAATAATATATACTAATAATTAATATTATATTTATAAGTTAATATAAATATTTATTATACAATTACTAAATAATTATTAATTTAATTGTATCATAATATTCAAAAATATTTAAATTATAAAATTGATTTTATAAACAACTATTATTATAAAATACATTAATAATTAATATATATTAAGTTTAAGATATATATAAATCTATATTATAAATAAAAAATCTCACTAAAATTCCATATAACAATAAAATAGATAATAAATAAATTAATTTAATGTTATACAATAATAACACTAATACAAAAAAAAATATTTTAAAATAAAAAATAATATATAAAACAACAATTATAAAAAAATAAGTATGTAAATAAATATAATACAAATATAAAAATATAATAGTAGTTATTATTTTCATAAAATAATATTTATATTGTTATAAAATAATTAACAATATTGTTAAAACAAGTTAATCATTTCAATACAATAAAACCATACATATACTAATTTAATTAGGCATTAATATTTACATCAAAAATATATTTATGTAAATTTTAAATTAATATTTTAATTAAACATTAATACAAATTGTTTATTTTTTATTTTATAACATTTTTATATAATTATTATATAATCATCACATAATTAATAATAAAAAATATTTTTTAGAAATATATTATATAAAAAAATAATAACTAAATAAAAACTATATATAATATTTAAATTTCAATACAGAACTTTATAAAAAAAAAAAAAAAAAAAAACTTATATATATTATTTATTTTATATTTAAATTTTATATAAATAAATTTAAAAAATAACATACTATCAAATAAATAATATTATAAAGATTATCAATTATTAATAAATCATTTCACAATCATATTAAAATATATAATTATTTATTACAATCAAATAATTAAAATATATTTCATTAATAAATATAATTTTTAAAAATTAAAATTTTATTTTTAATAATATAATTATTATATTAATACATATATATAAATAATAAAAAACATATTATAATTTTGATTAATTATATATATATTTTTAGCTATGTAATTATTTATAATAGTATTAAGTATATATATTTAACAATATTATTATATATTTGAATCTGATAAAATTTGTAATAAAAATTATAAATGAATTAAATTCAATAATTTAAGATAAAATATATTAATTTATTATAATATATTATAAATTAAGAATTATTATAATGATAAAATAAAACATTTATTTTACTTAAAATTAATAAATTATAAAATACATTAATAATTATGAATGTTATATACATATTAAAAATAAAAATTCAATAAAAAAATTCATTAATATTTAAAAAAAATAATAAATTATTTATATATTTATAAAATCTTTATGAAAAACTTAAAGAATTTAATATTTAAACATACATAATATATATTATTTAATCAATCCATAATTAAATATTTTAATTTTTTAATAAACAATAAATTATAATATTATAAAATAATGCAATAAAATTAATCTTCCAATAATTATTATTTATAATAATATATTAAACAATAATATACTAATTAAAATATAATATAACTATTTATATATATTAAAATATAAAAATAATATAAAAATATTAAATACTAAAAATAAAAATATCATTAAAAAATTTCATATATATTAATAAATAATATAAAGAAATATTTATCAAAGATTTCAAAAAAATTTTATTTTATACAGTTAAGTAATACATTATTATGAATATTCTCATAAATATAGTTATTTTATAATCAAAAAATTAAAAATAAAAAATTATATTATTACATTTCGATAATAATTATTATTTCATTACTACACTTATAAATTTCATAAAAAAATAAAAAACATATTAAATAACAAAATATTTTAAAACATCAAATTAGTATTATAATAAATATAAAATATAATAATATATATAAAAAATTTATTAATTTTAAAAATTAATTCACATAAATATACATTTAATCAATTTTTTAGAATATAGTTAAATCAAATAAAATATTATAAATTAGATATAAAAATAATATTATCAAAAATAAAATTAAATATTAACTTGAATTAATAAAGATATAAATATATAATACAAATATCTTAAATAAATTAAATAAGTAACAAATTTATATCTAAATATTAACATACTAAAATACATATTTAAATTATTAAGAAATATAAAATTATAAATATAAATTTGATAAATACAATATAAATTATTATTTTAATTAATATATTCCATTTAAATAATAAAATAAATATAAAAAAATATTTTAATAATTATCTTAAAATTTATATTCATTTATATAATAGTAACTAAATATATTATTAAATAACAATAAAATAAAATCTTTAATTATTTAATTTCATTTAATAATATAAAATAACGTATATAAACTATTTATAAACTAAATTATAAAAATAAATTTATGATTTACAGATACTAAATATGATATATAATATTAATTTTAGTTTTATAAATAATATGTATAATTATTAATACATTTTAATTTTAATTAAATAAATATTATATTATATTTAAATCATTAAACAAAATAATTTTCATATATAATTTTAATTTAAATTTATAAATAATATTTATAATCATTTTACTATAAATGTTATAATATTAGAAATCATATTAACATAATTTTAAACATTTTAATATTAATTATTTTATAAATATAAAAATTATTTTTATATATTTTTTAAAATTATATTTATTATATAAATATTTATATTAAAATCAGAAATAATAAAATTAAAGATTATTTTTTATATAAATATTGATAATACTTTAATTTCTTACTCTAATATTACAAAAACATTAATAACTTCATGTGATTTATAGTGAAATAATTCATAATAATTCAATCTTATATTATATTAAATCATTTATTTTTTATAAATATATTATATTAAAAAATTTAATAAAAATATTAAATATTTCTAGATTATAATTTCAATAAATATAATACAATTTATAATTTACACTTAAATTATATAATAAAAATATTTTTATAAATTTATTCTCGAATTTTATATATATAAAATAATTAAATATATTCATTATATTATTTATTATCTCCCTTAATAAACAATTCATCATTTTTTAATATATGACTTTTCAATTAGATATTACCATATTTAACAACTTTAATAATACTATTTCAATAATTTAACATTATAAATATAACATACTTGGTAATCTCTTAGTATTTTAAAGACAGCTAATATACTTTCTATTTGTAATACTTATAATTACTATTTAATAAATCTTTATTAAATATTAATATTTCTATTTGTCCATGATACTATATATATTATTAAATTATAAAAAATAATTTTACTCCTTCATCCACACATCATTTACTAAATAATCTAAACACACTATTAATTCTCATATACTCATCATTCAATTTACATATAAATTAAATTTAAATATAATTTATTGTATTATAAAATTTTTTAAAATATAATACTTTTTTATTAAAGTATTCCAATAAATTATACATTTACATATAAATGTAATTTTTATTAAAATTAAAAAATTATAATCTTAACATATTATACGAAATCCTAAAAACATTTTTTTCATAATCAATATATCATCATAAATCCCCAAATTCTGTCTCTATTAATTCCATTACATTTTTTAATTTAATATTTAACAAATATAAAAATTATAAATTTATGTTCATATCCTAGATTGTTATATTTACTACACAACAATAGAATTTTTACAAATATTTATAACATACATATTCACCTATAACATTTTTCACAACTTAAAATATATAATAGTTATTAATAAAATGTATTTTTATACATTATTTTATTAAATAATACTTTTAATATTATATTAACTATTCCCAATATATTATTAGTTATTATATAATGAATTAAAAAAAAATAAAATACATATTAAAAAAAATTAAAATAGAATAAGATATTATATTTTGATTGTTTATAATTTATTGTAATAATATAATATTATATAATATTAAAATTCATAAAAATTATCTTAAATAATTTTCATATAACTCTAATTTACAATTAAAAATTAATTAAAATTTTATATTTATATAGAATAATTTATAATTATATCTCAACATCTAATAACTCTCTCAATTATAATCTCCTACACTCTTTTAATTCAATAGATAATTCATAAACATTATATTTACATAATTACATATGACTAATTATATTTATTAAAAAAATTATATTAATTATTTTAATAATTAAAAATAATTTTATTAAAAACATATATAAAAAAAAAATTTATTGTAATTCATAATTAAATTTTAAAAATTATATATAATATTAAATATTTAATATATAGATATAAAATATATTAATCTAATATTATTATATTAAATTTAATTAAAAATTAAAATATTATGAATTATTTTATCATAATATATTTTAATTAAATTTTAGTTAAAATTAAATTATATAATTTTAAGATAAATAAGATTTTTATTTAATTTTAATATATCATTTATTATATTTTTAAATTTTAATTTTAATATTTATATTTATTGAAATATATTTTATAAATAATTAATATTAATAAAATGAATAATATTAATTATTATATACAATATAATTTTCAATTTTTTTATAAATTAATTTATTAATTTTTAATAATAATCTTAATTAAAAATATTATATTATATAATTTATATTCAAATATAAATAATTGTTCATATATTAATATAATTATATTAATTAAATTAATACATATTAAATATTTTTATTTTTTTTCAATAATATATATACTCCCCTTCCTTTATCAAATTTCACATTTTTATTAATTATTTCACAACATTAATTTATAGAATATTAATTTTTATTTAAATTTTTATATCTTAAATATAATACAAATTACATTTAAAAAAATATATAATAAATAAATATTTAAAAATTTATTATAATATAACATTTTTTTGATATTCAAAATTATTTATAATTTCAATTTTTTGTTATATATTAAAATGATTAATAATATTTATTTTATTTGTTATTATTTATATATATATTATAATTATAAATTAAAAATTAATATACATCCAAAACTCATTATATATTAATATTCATACAATTTTATTAATATTATATAATATATAATTTTAAACAATCAAAAAATATATATTTTATTCAAATCAATTATTATATTATTTAGAAATATTTTATTTAAAACTGAAACTTCCATATTTAAATAATGTAAAATTTTAGCATACCAAAATAGTAATATAAATATTAAATAATTTTATTAATATCTATATTTTAATGTTAAAAAAATTATTTTTATAATTAGTATATTTAATATATTAAATTAAAATTGTTAATTAAATATTAATATAATATTACTAATAATTATTTTCAATTTATTATCAAAATAACAAATTATATATTAATAAAATATTAATATAAATAATTTAAATAATATAATATAAATACAATTTAATTATAATATTTAAATATAAAAATATTTTATTTAAAATTTATTTATAGTATAAATTTATATGAAAGAAATTTAATTAATTATAATATAATAAATAATTTAATAAAATTATAATATAAATTAATAATATACAATTATATTTATACAAAATTTAATAATATAAATAATTTATTAATATATTTTATAATATATTAACAATTAGACATACATTTTATTTAATATTATTTTAAAATATTATAATTATAAATATTCATAGAAATTTAAATAAATATATAATAATTTATATTTTATCAAAAAATTATATACATAAAATTCAATAAAAAATAATAAATATTTTAACATACCAATAATTTATTATATCTACAAAATTTTATACACTCACAAATTTTATTATTTATCATTTTAATTATATAAAGAAAAATATTAACAAAAAAGATAATGTTAATTAAATAAATAACTTTTAATATTCTTAAAATTAAAAAAAAAAATTAAAATTAAAAATTTTATATAATAAATTTAATTATTACAATTATAAAAATATAATTTTAATAATGATTTAATTAAATAAAATAATTTTTTCAAAATATTATTATTTATATTTTATAAATATATCATAGATTAATATTATATATTGTAACATATATTATCATTATTCACATGAATTTTCATTTTGAATAAAATTACAATAAAAATATATATTATTTAATAAATAATATTATATAATTATTATTTTTAATATATTAAAATATTAATTTTATAATTAATAATAATAAAAAATTTTATAAAAATCATTTTATATTATATTATACTCTGTTCAGAATAAATATGAGTCGTATTAATAATTAGTTATTAGTTATTACCTCAACATCTTATTATTATTTTTAAAATGTTCAAATATTTAAAAAAATTTTTTTTTAAAAATACATTCAACATCATATATAATTTATATAATTAATAAATTAATATATTTTTATAATTTTAAATATCACAATAATTTAATATTCATATAAATATAATTATAAATAATTATAAAATGAAATTAATGCAATATATAAAAATAATAATTTTGTTTGTTTCATTAAATTTATAAATTATTTTTCCAAATAAAATTAGTATTTATTTATATTTAAATAAATTTTTAAAATCATAAAATTACATATTTTAAAATTTTAATTTTTTATTCTTTAACAAATTATATATATATAATTACATTTTTAATAACAAAGATTTTATATTAAAAAATTTCAATTTAATATAATTAAATTTAAAAAAAATTTATAAAAAATTATATTTAATTTTATTAATTTTAATAATTTTAAAAATAATAATATATTAATTTCATTATTAATATTTTATATATTAATTATAATATATAAATTTTAAAACATAAAATATAAGCAATAATTCATTTAAAAATTAATATTTATTAATAATTAAAATTAATTTTAAATTAATATTTTATAATTTATTTAATTAATAATTAATTTAAAATTATATATTTTATTAAATTTTATTTATTTTAAATTAATTTATTAAATTATAATTAAAATATTAAAATAAATATAATTTATTTTAAAATAAAATTATATTTAATAATAATTTTAATTATAAAAAAAAAAAAAAAATTTATTAAAAATTTTTAATTTTTAAAAAAAAATTTAAAATTAATTTATTTAATTATTTTTTTAAAAATTATTTAAAAATTTTAATATAATTTTATAAAATAAATAAAAAAATTTAAAATATTATAATTAAAATTAAAAATTTTTTATTAAAAAAATAAAATTAAAATTTTAAATTTTTTTAAAAAATTAAAATTTTATTAATTTAAAAATAATTTATTTATTTAAAAAAAATTAAAATTTTTATAAAAAAATTTATAAAATTTAAAAAAATTTTATTAAAAATTTATTAAAAAAAAAATTAAAAAAAT
>JAIZAY010000936.1:0-25297 GCA_029531755.1 Holothuria leucospilota | reverse complement strand
CAAACAAGCGCGTTTTCTGAATGCGTTTTGGTCGTAAGTGTATTAAAAATCACATCTATCAGGAGCGTAGCCAGGAATTTGTCAGGGGTAGCCAATAGACAGACTCAGCGCTTGGCCGAAGAAAATTTTGGCTCAAAATGCCTCCCAGATCGCTGGGAATGGCACTTTCCAGGCCTATTTACCGCATATAAATAGGGGAAACACTAGCAATATTTTAATATTGCTAGTGTAATTGTGAACAGCTTTCAACTTTTGTTGCTGTGCTTCGCCGGGAGTTGCTGTCAGAAGGTATCGATAATAAGAACATTGTAGTAAGGGTTAAAGCGCGCCGAGCGCGCGAAATTTTTGAAAGTTTGGGAAGGATGTGCGAAAATTCTGATGGTTTCAGAAACTTTTGTGATTGAAAATGATTAAATAGATATGTCACTCGGTTAAAGCACACCTTACCCTACCCCTACAGAAATCTATAGCTTAATCGACTTTTGGGATCATTTTAAAATTTTCACAAAATTTTCATTGGGGAGGCACGCGCCCCCAAGCCCCCCCCCCCCCGTGCCGGCGCCACTGTTCCAAATTTAGTTTTCTATCCGACTTTTGGTTCCGATTGGGATCCAAAAGCCTACATTATGACCACATGACAACTATCAAATTGTTTGATACTCGTAGTGGAGTCCGGGGCGGCAGGAGTCGCGTCGCAGTCGAGTAAAGTCGTGGTAGTGTGCAGCTGTCATCGACCCAACTGCGATCCATTTTTATGAACTGCCAACAAAGAAGGGTTTGCGAAATCAGTCGAAGGTGGCAGAAAGTCAATGTGTTCGCCCTCATGTGTGATGAAAAGTAGATAGATATCAATCCTGACAGTGTGTTGCGTGGTTAACCTACAATCCGACTGGGACCTGACACAACTTACCACGTATACCTACAACCCATCCAGTCAGGCTGAGTTGAAACATTCGAAAAAGGCTTTTATATCAAAGTGTCGGGCATGGTGTTAATTTCGTGGCAGACAATTATGCAATTAAGTACGGTAATAATGTTTTCCGGACAGTCTGGATTTCATTAAAAAGCAATGACTTCCTTAATAGTGTAGTAGGGATCACTGACAGAAAACCCTCAACTTGTGGTGAATTTCCTACAAATATAGAACAATTTCCCGATAAACAGAATAGTTTCCCAGTACAGTTACATTTAGGAGGGGTTAAGTTTCTTTCTAGTTAAATGTATCCAAAACAATATAGAGTACCGAAGTGATGTCGTCACTTCCTCATAATTGCCCGTGGCGATGGCTCTAAACAAACTTCGACCTGATTAGCCTTACGTTCTTAAAGCATTACCTTCAAAACCTGTGATTTTCACGCGTATATATAAAACCACATGGCACAAAGTAGAGCTGAATATTTGTCACAATGACACTCTTACTACCTATGGAACAATACTATTTTACTTATTTGTTTGAAAATCCCTGCAACTGGTGAAAAAGTTTAAATTCATTAATGCATAGGTTCTCCGTACAATGGGATAGGAACTTTCGGAGGCCTAGCCACTACACTTTTACGTGCAAACATATTGAAGGATACCCATCATTTAAAACGATGTACGAAATGTAGCCGTCATTGACTAAGAAAATGCAACTTGGGCCAAGTAATAATTACCAATATGTTCCTGGTCGTATGGCACCCTACATCATTGATTTCGTTCTTCAAATGAAATTAACTTCAGTCGGTAAAAAAATTGTTAATGGATCAATATCGTATTACACCGTAAGACACGCACTTCTGGGTAAGGCAGATCTACGAAACCTCTTAAAAGTTACAGTTCGAAAGTAAACGAAATTTAATCCAACCCGAGAAAAATTGTAAAAATACTTCGAATATACATGGAACCATATATTGAACTCTTATTTACATTAAAGAAGCCATTTCATTGCAATGAATTGAAGAAGTTGAGTCCTGCGATAAAGCAATAGGGGTTTTTGTCCGTATGGAGCCAGTGGCTAAAATGACGCCACACTTCGGTACTCTATATGCACCAGATAATAAATTATTCACTTAAGTAAAACGTTGTGCTCATAAAATTTCCCTACATTTCTGTAGCCACACATAGAGATTTTTTTCCGACAACGTAAATAAATTTGCAAAATAAAGTGGCAATCTATTCCCTACGGAAAGCCATTTTTTCCCAACAGACCCAACTTTGAAATTATGTGGGGTGTAGCACCCCCCACACCCCGGTAGTGACGCCCTTGAGAGTCAACAACAGTACGCTTACAGGGGCGGATCCAGGATTTTTGAAAAGGGGGGGGGGCGAAGTTGTTCGACCTGTGATTGACAGTACTTTACCTTCTAAGTGGAGCGCCACCATCAGCTGGCGCGGAGCGTACAAGAAAATTTTTGACAAAATAGACCTCCCAGATCGCCGGAATTAGCACTTTCCATGTCTTATTTTTGCATTTTCTGCTTCATATAATTTCATGTCTCAACTCTCAACACATTAATTTTTCCACAAGTTATTAACAGAAGACAGTTATCATAGGCACAGTGCCTTACTACAATGCATCCTGTTCAAGGTGTCTAATCAGATCTTTAGTAGTCATGTTCCAACTTGGTGAATATTGAGGAACTTCCTTGGGAAATTTGTGACCCATATCTTAGTTCGACTTGATGCCAGGACTCAGGTACCTTGCATTGACATGTTGGCGTAAATGTACGTTTTATCACGTGCATGTTCCCCTCTGCCTAATTTCTTGTTTTGTGTGGACTCAGTGAGAAAGTGAAATCACCCAGAATGCACGAGACTTGACAGCCCCTTCATTGTTTTACGTACGTCCAGGCAGTGTAATGATGGTATTATTGTAGGCCTTACATAGTTTCAAAACTGAATGACCGAATTGTAATGTTTCCGACCACTATATTTCTAAATAAAATTTTGTTGGTGACGTACACTGTAGGCCAATCTTAACGTCTTTCAGAGAAAAATCGAGGGATTTATTAACTGACAGAAGAGCATTTGGCCATTTAGTTTTGTCATTGATTATGGTTATACTTGTTGATTTCTGATTTTTACTTAAAAGCATGGTCTGGTGGCCAAATTTGATGCTTTCAAAAAAAAAGCAGAAAAATTTTCTGTGTTAGGCAGTGAAAACCCCATCTCAATAGCATCTTGCATTCGGAAGATACAAATTTTTGAAGAAATACTACATTTTCAGTTTCCCTAGTGCATGATGGGAAATCTGTGATGTCATCTGGGCAAATGGATTTGATGTAGCTTTTATATTTCTTTATAATGTTGATATCACTATATTGAATATTCCATAACTTTATTTGCTGTACCATAAGTATGGGAGAGTTTTTCACTATATCTACATGGAAAAACATCTAAACATTCCAACGGTATCAAATTTCAAGGACAAAGAAGGTAGCCAATTATAAAGAATAACAAAAGGCATCTGAGGCAATTTGCCCACTTTGGATCAGGTTTTGTGACCTTGAGGAAACTTGGAGATATTTCTTATTAAAAGTAACCAATCTTTAGGAAGAGATATCTTGAGTTAGGAATAGAATTTTGATATGGGGTTTGGATGACATTTAATGAAAAATTTTTATCTTTCATATAAGGCCCCTACAAAATGCCACCAGACAATGCCTTTAATTTATAATTCCTCATTTTTCTCCTTAGGAATTTATTTATGGAGGGAGTCCCCTCACTAAAAATTTTAGGGAGGGACGCGTCCTCCTCCCCTGTTCCCCCGCTACCGCTGCCAATGCGTAGCATACCAGGAACTTTGGGTAAAAACACATCCCAGATAGCCGGAAAAGACACTTCTAAAGCCTTGTGATTCCCATGATTTTCCATTTTAATTCTCATGCAGTGGCGTAGCTAGGATTTTTTGTTTGGGGGCGGGGCTCCCGTTTACTATCTAAGCGGAGCGCCACCATGAGTTAGCGGGGAGCGTACCAAGAAAATTTGAGATTTTAATACATCCCAGATCGCCGGAAATGGCACTTGCCAGGCTTGATAGCAGCCATCAAGAAGTGCAATTTTTGTGAACAAAATGTAAAGTTTGGTTTTATTTTATTACACATTTCTGTGAGGACGGATCAGCTCAGCTGGCTGGGACTTTTGGTTCAAGGGTTGCAAGTCTGAATCCCGTTTACTCAGTGGCGTACCCAGGATTTCTCTCGCGGGGGGAGGGGGGATGCAGTATGTTGTGTGATCGCCGGCCTGGGGGAGGGGTGTAAGGGGAGGGGTGTAAGGGGAGGGGGTTCCCCCTCCTCCCCTTTGAAAATTTTTGAAAAATTAGGTGTCCTAACATGCAATCTGGTACCACATATGCTACCTTTTGAAGTAAAATTTGTTTTCAAAAATGGCCTCCCCCTTGTGTACGCCATTGCGTTTACTATCTAAGCGGAGCGCCACCATAGGTTGGCGCGGAGCGTTCCAAGAAAATTTGAGGTTTTAATACATCCCAGATGGCCGGAAATGGCACTTGCCAGGCTTGATAGCACCCCATCCCAACTGATGCGCACTGTCTCGTAAGGTACTTTTCGATTGGCTGATGGTATTGTATCGGTACTGTATCGTATTGATTGTATCCAATCATGTGTAGTATAATCAGCAAGTGTGTAAACGTCTCAATCGACGTTCAAACTGATCTGCTGTGCGCTATGACTCCCATACTTCGAGGTTGCTAATTGCAGCTTCATTCTCTATCACTCCACTCTCTGTCCTTCTCTCTATCTCTTTTCCTTTCCGTTTTTTTTCTCTTTTTTTCTCTTTTTTCCCTTTCATTTTTTTTTTTGCATTTTCAAAAAGGGGGGCCGGGGCCGGGTCGGCCCCCCTAGATCCGCCCCTGTAAGCTTACCCCTGATTGTAATTTACTTCCAGGTTGTGAGACACGGCTACAAGGTTCTAGCCTAAATACTGTACAGGTGTGTGCACTGTCCTGCGCATCATGTAGTTTGAGCATCAACATCAGTTATCATTCGGGCCTATCCAGTCTTTTAAAGTAGGGTTAGTAATTCGATTAGACGGGACCCTTCATTAGAGCCTGTCTGTCTTGGAATTTCAGTTCAGGAGGAAAAAAAATATCTCATATGTTATTTCCCAGGCAGTGGCGTAGCCAGGTTTTTGTCAGGGGGGGCAAGAGCACCAAGATTTCCCCCAATTAGTGATCTGCTTCCTAATAATCAGTGTTCTCCGCAGGTCCAAATTTTTTCCGGGTGATTTCTTCTGACCTGGCTGATGTGACTGATCGCCGTCCTAGGGGAGGGGTCTAAGGGGAGGGGGAAATCCTTCATGTAAGGTGGACTAGATGTAAAATGGTGCCACATTTAGTGCTAAATGAAAATTGAATTCCCACCAAGAATTCCTATTTTTTTGAAAAGCTTTTTTATATCTTGCTTGTCTTGGTGAATTTTTCTTGAGTCCTACTGGTACTTCAGAATCACAATGGGTGAATTACAGTAATTTAGTGAACCCTGGTACACCTTTCCCTTCATCAGTTCACCACATTCACCACAATCAGTGAATTTAACGAGGACCTGCCCTGGTATCAGGGTATAGCACTTGACCACTAACCTACTCTAAAAAACTGCATATACCACAGTGCTGCTCCTTTAATTATCAAGAAACATTGGAAGTATACAGTAAAAGGATAGAGTCCCTTGTCAGAGGTCAGACAGGGACGACGCTAGAGGAGGGTGTGGGGGTGTGAACAGCTCCCCCCCCCCCCCCCGATCCACGCAGTCGGCAAAATCCTGCACTGGTCGGCAAATAAAGGAAAAAGGGAAGTGCAGACGAAGAAAAGTAAGAGGAAAGAAGAAAGAGGGGAAAAAAGAGGAGAGAGAAGAGGGAGAGAGAAAGACCAAGCGAACAGAGAAAAGGACAGGGGAGGGAGGGACAAAGCAGGGCAAGAGAAAGGGGCTGGTGGAGACGGAAGACAGGAGATTGGAATGCGTTGTAAACAACGTTCAATATTTTCAAAGCCCGTAAGCAACACTTTTTGAAACTTAAAATATATTCTGTCGGCAAAAAAGCTACATAGGGCTTTTCAGTATCATTGTATACTAAAGGAGTTCATCGTTCATGTGGTTTCTGGCATTGAGTAGGTAAATTCTGCACCAGTCGGCAAAATGAAGGAAACATGACGAAAAGAAAGGAAAAAAGTGAAAGAAAGAGGACAATTTCTGTAATCAGAACCCAAAATTTTCGACGCACTACGCGCGCTGTAATGTCACCCCGGTTTCTTCAGTAGTTCCATTCCACATAGCTAGATAGCATAAGTCCTGTCAACCTTACCAAGTAACATGTAGGCAGGGTACACAGGTTATGTAAATTTCATCCCATATCGCAAAGCCTAGTTGCCGTTCTCTAGTCTGTGTCATGCGGTATACGGTCAGTTGGTGAGCGACTCACGGAGTAAAGTTTGGCTAGTCCAGGTGATTTCGACACAATGTATGTTGTCCTTGATACAGCCTTACAATTTTTATGTTTTTACTGTTTTTCTTTGTTCTTAATGATAACATGTTTTTGTGTCAGCCTATCAAAAATTTTCGCGCCCTTTGCAATTTCACGATTCAGACTCAAAAGAATAGTGTCAGTGCGCAACTCTGCTCTTGACATATTAAGTGACATTATGCTAAATATACGGTACTCTGCAATACCATGGGATAGTTAGGCTCCTTCATATCCCTTTCTCACCCCTCGACATGCTGTCGGAACTTGGGGTCGCTGGCATGGCCCGACCCCATGTTGGGAAAATCCTGTCCCCACCCATGGTTACCTTTCAAAAGGGTCATTTCTGCGATAAAACCCCAAATTTTCGGTATGCTTTGCCCACTCTTCCTCAGTTTCGTTACTAACAGCTGAATATAGAGCAAGCCCTTTCCATCTTTTCAAGTAACTTAAGTACAATTTATCTTTTTATGTAAATGCCGGGAATTTCATCTCATTTCGCTAAACTAAGTTACTAGTAATGTTCTCTTGGATCTGTCTTTCGGTACGGCTAGTGACTCGAAGAGGGAAGTACAATGTAAGTTGTGCCCGATTGGGCTCAACTGCCTGGACAGTTGACCTCAGTGGCGTACACAGGGGGGAGGCCATTGGGCCATATCCCCCTCACGGATGCCATTTTTTTTTTCTGGTCCCTAAAAAACGTAAATGTTTTAACACAAATTTTACTTCCAAAGGTGGCATATGTGGCAACAGATTGCATATTGCAGATTTCAAAAATTTTCAGAGGGGAGTGGGACACTCCCTCCCCTTACACCCCTCCCCCAGGCCGGCGATCACACAACATATTGCATCCCCCCCTTGAGAGAAATCCTGGGCACGCTAGCTACTGGTTGACCTATATAAGCTTTAAATAAGTACAGATTCTTTTTAGTGTAAGCTTACCCAAAAGTTTCGCGCGCTTTGCAATTTCACAGTTTAGATTTCGGGAAAAACCTTAAATCGGGCGGAAGTATTTTCCTCTAGTATATACAAAATTTTATGCAGTATATGCCCCGCAATGACATGGTACAGTACACAGGTTTTCTTCAAATCTCCCCTCACCAACCCCTCGACGGCATTGGGGCTGTCGAGGCTCCGGGTCGTTGCCCCCCCCCCCGTTGGACAAATCCTGGCGCCACCCCTGCTGGACCACTACCGGTTGGAATAACGGTTATCAGCTCTAACTGCATCTGTTATCAACACTTTTAGTCGGCATTTCCTTCTTCATAGTCGGCACATACGGCACCACACCCCCATGATAAATGCTCTGGCGACGCCCTGTGTCCAGAGATCCCATGCTGTATAAAACAGAGAGTAAAACATAACTAGTACAACTATAAGCATGGTGTCATCATTCCATATCTGAAAACCTTAATGCGGACTGGTTGTACCAGTGTGGCATATACTTTTAAATAAGTAAAGTGTACTGGTTGAGAAATTTAAAATTTTACCAGATCATGAGCAAATTTCACCATATATTCACTTTCAAAATCTCCCCCAAGATTTTTCCAGAGGGGGCAACTTGCCCCCGTGTCCCCCCCCCCCCCTGGCTACGCCACTGTTCCCAGGTTCTGAGGACTTTCAAATTACAATCAGGATACAATGCTTTTTTTATAACGTTGAAAAATAGACCAATTTTCTTTTAGGGTGTGGAAATTCAGGAGGCAGCCTCCCCATGTACCTGCAGGCTACGATCTTAACCGACCTAGGTGTACAAGAAAGAGAAAAGTGTGGAACAACAAAATCTGATATTGAAAGCAGTTCAAACCTTTCTTGCTAGACTTATATCCTAAATTATGTCGCACAGTCTAGTGCAATTTTATGGGGTGCATGTCCTGGGCATTGTTCGGGGCAATTGACATGGTTGGAAGCCACCAGCGATGGGGAGTTGAGAAGATGGGAATTGTCCTGGGTGTGAAAGTCCGGGTGGGAATTGTCCGGATTGTCAATTGTCCGGAGTGGAAACTGTCCAGGTGGGATTTGCCCGGGTGGGTATTGTCCGGGTTGTCAATTGTCTAGGGGGAATTTTCTGGGGTAGGAGTTGTCCGGTCACGGTTTTGATATTTTTTATATTATTTTATAGTATTTATTTATTTCAATCTTCATATTTTGTGAGAATTTTGACATCAATTTTCATTAAATTGTGCAACTTGAACGACGAAAGAGGTAATCCGTGAAGTTGCAAATCTGATACATCTCACGTACTGGAGAAATTACAGGTTGGAGATGAATCATAAACGAAAGTCCTAAAAGAAGGGTCTGGATGAGCTGATGTCTAAAACAAAGCTCATCGGAAATCATACCTCGGGCCCTGCATAACCATAATCCCGACTGTCCGGCGAACAGTGCACACAGTCTGGTTGGTCTAAGTGTTAACGTCACATGAAATCGAAAAATGCTTCTTTCCCGTTTTCCGGATGCTCTTGTGAACATTTTTCTGCTCGGACTCCGTTTGTGTACAGTTTCCCATGTTAGTACTGACTGAACCAGAATGCAAAAATGCATTTGAGGTTTCGCTGGTATATGTTCTATTCCAAATAATGCCATGATGTCTTATGTCTTTCATTCACTTGTCAAATACTATCTGACCGCTTTGGAAAAATAGTTTCGTGTTCCTTTTTTAATCTTGGAAATTCTTGGAAAATTTTGCGTTTTGACCTTTGGTGACCCCACGCGATGGTCTTGGGAATTCTTGGGAAATTGCGGTCTTTGACCACTGGTGAACATGTGGTAATCTTGGGAAGGCTTGGGAAACTACTTTTGACCCCCGGTGTCGCCAGATTACATTTGATCTCCACCAAAAACAACAAGGATCTTTTTCTCATCATAACGCATCCACATACCAAGTATGTAATCTATCCAGGTTTCCTACCTTGAGATATCGTGTAAACAAAGTCTAAGAGGTTGACCCCCGTGACCTAAGATGACCTTTGACCAGTACCAAAAACAATCTTTTAGGTTCTTTTCCTTACCATAACGCATCCACATACCAAGTATGAAATCTATCCAAGCTTCCTACCTTGAGATATCGTGTAACCAAAGTCATTAGAATTTGACCCCCGGTGACCCCAGATGACCTTCGACCTCTACCAAAAATATTAGGTTCTTTTTCTTACCATAACACAGCCACATACCAAGTATGGAATCTATCCAAGTTTTCTTCCTTGAGATATCGTGTAATCAAGGTTTCAAGAGTCTGACCCCGGTGACCCCAGATCATCTTTGACCTCTACCAAAACAAAAGAGTTCTTTTTCTTACCATGAAACATCCACATAGAAAGTATCAAATTTATGTAAGCTTTCCATCTCGTTTTAAGATATCGTGTAAACAAAGTTTTCATAGTTTGACACCCGGTGACCCCAAATGACCATTGACTTCCACCAAAACAGAAGAATTCTTTTTCTTATCATACCGCATCAACGTACCAAGTATCAAATCTATCCAAGCTTCCTAACTTGAGATATCGCGTAAACAAAGCTTTCAGAGTTTGACCTCTGGTGACCACGGATGACCTTTGACCTCTATCAAAAACAATAGATTTTTTTATTATGAAACATTCGTATACCAAATATGAAATCTCTCCAAACTTCCTTCCGTGAGATATCGTGTAAAAAGGTTTTAAGAATTTGACCCAGTGATCTCAGATGACCTTTGACCTCCACCCAAAAAACAGAGTTTTTCTTACCATAACCCATCCACATACCAACTATCAAATCTTTCCAAGCTTCTTACCTTGAGATATCGTGTAAACAAGGTTTTCAGGGTTTCACCCCGGTGACCCCAGATGACTTTGACCTTGACCAAAAATAATAGGCTCTTTTGTTACCATAACGCATCCACATACCAAGTATCAAAAATATCCAAGCTTCTACTTTGAGATATCGTGCAAACAAGGTTTACAGAGTTTGACCCCGGTGACCCCAGATAACTTTTGACCTCTATCAAAAACAGCTGGTTTTTCTTTTCTTACCATAACGCCTTCACATGACAAGTATGAAATCTATCCAAGCTTCCCACTTTGAAATATCTACCCATCAAGTTTGAGAACTGTCAGTTTCCCTTCTTGAGATATCGTGTAAACAAGCTAGCCGTCACAAACACACACGAGCACATACATACACATAGGCGTAGGAGGCGGGGGGCTGGGGGGGGCTGCAGCCCCCCCCAACCAAAAATTTTTGTGAAAATTCAGGCAAAATGCTGAGAATTTTTTGGGCACCAACTGAAAGAAAAATAATGCAATGATGTATCTAAAGGGTATTAATAGTTTAAAAAACTTCCTTGTTGATTAACATAAAGTTCTGATTTGAATTGCACCAGCACCTATATATTCCGTATTAATTCATCAGTGTGTTTTTAATGGTTGAACTTATATTATGGTTATCAGTGGTGTATTTTAGGGACCATTGGGCCATGCCCCACCCTCAATGATGCTGATTTTTTTCTACCTAAAATACGTAAATTTTTAACACAAATTTTACTTCAAAGGTGGCATATGTGGCACCAGATTGCATGTAAGGACACCTAATTTTTCAAAAATTTTCAAAGAAAAGAGGAGGGGGTAGTGCCGATTTTTTAGTACCTAAAATACGTAAATGTTTTAACACAAATTTCACTTCAAAGGTAGCATATGTGGCACCAGATTGCATGTAAGGACACCTAATTTTTCAGAAATTTTCAAAGGGGAGGGGGTAACCCCCTCCCCCCTCCCCTTAGACCCCTCCCCCAGGCTGGCGATCACCAACTTCGGCCAAAATTAAAACCAATAAAGAAGGTATTAACATGGCAAATTATTGTATGTAATTTGCATGTGGTGTGATAACCAATGCATGCCGTCATGATATGCACATTAACATGTCGAACGTGCATGGAGCGCGTGGAAAATTTGGGTTACATTTTTTCGGGCAAGTCGGTCCAGCCCCCCCAAATCAACTTGGGCTCCTACGCCTATGTACATACATACGCACCAGGGGCGTCAATCCGTATTCAAATGTGGGGGGGGGGGGACGGGGGACATACATGACTTAGCACAAACCAACCCCTTTGGTTTTGAAGAGGGGGTGTCTTCCTATAGGCCCTTTCCTCCTCCCTCCCCCCCTTATGATGACTGACGCCCTATTGTAGTAACAGGCCCGTAGCTAGGAATTCTGATATAGGGGACACCGACACCTCATAGAAGGGCACCGAAGAAGATTATGTTTGTTGTCGGTAGTACCACCACAGGATTACATTTTGACGGAACTACGGGGATTATATCTCAAGCTTACCACACATAGCTTAAAGGTATCGGTTTTATGTGTGCACATACGCGCGCCGAAGCGCGCCAAAATTTCACTCTTCTGATGGAAATTTTTCCCTTCGCTTGCAATACAGAGACGTAGAAATTCTCCACAAGTGAAGGGAAGAACACTATAATCACGATATATCTTCAGCTCAGCAAGCGCAGGTGAAGCCGGCTAAGTACTTTGCGAAAGGCGAGGCGGGACCAGGGGCTGCCATTACGCAGACTTGGTGTGATCCAGTATGATTTTGTTAGGACCCAGAGGGAAATTCCCCGAATATGTGGCGAATGAACAATATGGGAACACTAGCATCGAGCTTTGAGCAGGACTTTGAACGACAGTGAGAACACACCAATGTAGTCGGGTAGATATAGGGTTTGACCCTAAAAAAATTCCTACAAGTGAGTTTTATGCAGTTTGGTATTAGTTGAGGTGTATAATGTACCCAGGAAAAAATAAAAAATCAATGATTCTTGTGAAATGTTTAGTGCTGAAGTTTAGAGTGTTCAGAAGTTAAAGCCGTTAGAAAAGTATTGCGCAATACCATGTTCTCAGGAAGAAAGGTGCAAGCGCCATTTCGTCATATTTTGAAAGCTAATTTCTTTTCACAGATGATGTATAGCTATATAAAAAGAATTTGATGTCAAAGCAGCATTACTTATCTCATTTTTGAAAACCTGGGCACTTGTAAATGTAATTTTTAACTTCTAAATGTAATTTTTTAAATTTTATGAATTTGCAGGCCTTTTATTAATTGTTAGATGGCCCTCATAATTTATATAACTTTAACATTATTAAAGGTCTATAAGCGAGAGAAAGCATAACCATTCAATACCTTTAATTATCAAGTGCTGAGGTCCTAAACTGGTTGCCTTAAAATATTTCAGCAAAGGGACATGGGAAGGGCAAAAAACGACTAAAACTGTCCTGCACGTGACCTTTAAAGTTAACCTATTCCTTATGGAACCCAAGTATTTTAAATATTAAAGTAAAAATTTTAGTAGTTTTTTCGGATTTGAAATCCTCTTATGACGTTCAGATACCAAACTATTTGTTCAGATTTTAGTATTCCAACTTGAAATGCAATATAAAAGAGTATAAGTTTCATATTTTTAACTGTTTTAGTCTAAATATTAACTTTTAATCCCTTAAAGTCCACTCGGAGTGTTATTAATTTTTTAGGCCAAAACTGTTTCTTAAATCTCATTTTCATGACTATTTGACTGATAATTTTTAGAGTCATTATTTAGACTTTTCATTCGATTAAAGTGACATTTTTATCAGCAAAATGTTCACTTAAAAATCACAATTATGACTTGTCAAGGCACTTTCTACCATTTAAAGCTAAAACTTCCGCTTTACATTTCCAAACAAAAAGGTGAGTCAAACTAATAAAATAAAAATGGTAATTAAAAAGTCAAAATTATGTAACTGAAACTTAATATTTCATTTTAAAGTCAACATTATGAGGTCAGAAGTCCTTATAATGGAATAAAAGAGGCAAATACATGTGACCCTAATAGTCAAAATAATTAAATTAAAAGTCAAAACAATATGATTTAGGACAAAAGCTTGACTTTTTCAAGTCAAATTGAGGTTGTAAGTCAAACTTGTGAACATTATAGGCAAAGTTATGACATTAGAAGTTGAAAATGTTTTAAAGGCATATTTTAGGAGTGAAAACTTACAACTTCAAAGACCCGTATATGCACACTTGAGTGAATTATTGCAGGTTTGACTCAAAATTCTGTTAATATAGTACCGTAGTAAATCTCTTCACATTTGAATTTTCAGTTATGTATCTTATTCCTGTAAAATGATATCATCCTGCAAAATTACTAAATAATTCGCAGAGAGCTTTCATAATGAAAGTGAATGCGCCATACTTTTCTGAGGACAATACTCCTTGAAGGACCTAGGCTTGAAAAGTATGCCACTGCTATCATACAGTTGTATAAACATTGTGGACCTGTGTTTATATCAAAGACTGTGGCTGTAGTGTATTCATGTGTGATGCTGGCCTTTTACGTCAGGGGCGTGTTATAGAATTTGGACCTCATTTGACAAATGGCCTGATAATCATACTTTAGGGACCTGCAACTGATGTGCCCCCTTTTTATCCAGTCTGATTCTACATGATAATAGCTCCAGTTCGATGGCAAACACTATAGCTTATACTTAAAATCCTATCTGTGAGTTATCTCGTGGTTAAAAATCCAACATTGCCAAACTACAGAGCATCCAGCATATTCTGAAACTAGACATAGTATGTGTCATTTTCATTAAAGCGTTAGCACTAGTTGATACCCTACTTCACGTTTCTGATTTAACCTTGGTAAGTTTCACCGAAATAAATGAGCCATCGTTTGGTCACTTGCTTGCAGGGGCCCACCAAGGATGGGGGAGGGGTATGCTACTTACTTGCCCCCGTCCGTTCCTGCTTAAAGAAACACAGTTTACAGGAGCAATGTGCCAAAATACTTTCCCCATTTCTGCTTGTCGACCACGACCATTAAGTGTACAAACCCAGTAAATGTGTTGATGACTATCCCTGACTAAAAGCAGCTCTACTCGGATGTCACCTGACCGGATCACCAATAGGTGTCTGTCTACAATAAGCTGTAACGTCGGGACGTACACGTAACGTGTCCTGTCTCTTTCCCACACTTTTGAAATCCTGGCAGCGGCGCTGTTAGTTGTGGCATACCACGTAAATATGACTGTACTAAGTTCGTCCTCAAATGCTGCTTTTTCTTGTGTTTAAACAAATAAGTCGTAAGCAAAACCCAGTACTTTTTAGGTCGAGTTACCAAAACCAATTCCTATCATGCATTACCCGCTAAAAGTTTTATCCTACTTACCTTGCCACATAAATGCCAAAACATAAGAAGACCAAGTTTACTTTTAATATTTTCTGTAGGGAAGGCAATGGGTCACAGGTCAACTGTACTACTGCTTTAAAATTCAAATATAACAACATTTTATCAATCGAACATGAGTGGAACAAATTTCCTGTGATCAGCAAACTGTGCAACTTGAATAGATCTGCGTATTAATATGTCCACCATGACATCAGCAATTTTGCAAATGATTCATTATAATCAATTTTCTTGAACACATTTTGATAGACTTTTGATATAATTGGAAAGGGCTTCAATGAATAAACCCTTAAGGACATAGAGTTTGCCAAGGTTTCGTCAGCAGTGACACTGATTTATTCGGGACTCAAGAAGTTTATTTGACTGTCAATGAGTTGCTCTCATGTCCAACCATGCCAAAACTGATTGAAATCCTTGCTACATAAATTGGGAGGGTGGGGGCTGGGTGGGCACATTTTGTCTCATATCCACCCAAGTAGGTACAAGGCTACCTCAGTAACGTACAGTGTGAAAGGAGCAAAGAGCGAATCCACCACTATAGCAATTGCACATATAGAGTGTGCGTTGAGATGGCACACTCAAATTTTTCACTACTCTAAGAAAAATACCGTATAACTTCACCAGCTTCATTCAGGGCCGCTCGGGAGGGGGACTGAAGCCCCACATAATTTTCAGTTTGAAGATGTTTTCTATGAAAACGTCCAAAATAGCAGCCTACCCTTTAAAATGTCAAAATTCAGGAGTGAATTGTCCAGCCACCAATCTTAGAAACTCTTGATGGCAGGTACTGCAATTGTAGAGCTTAACTATTAAATGTGACTGCATTGTGTAGGTTATACACTGCTTATTTGATTATAAAAGGTTGCGATTAAACCGATGAGCAGCTTAACCTGTAGGCTAAAGAGCATCTTTTAATAAAGCTTTACTGCACTTAACATGACTGCTTTGCCCATTAATTGCATATGTGATAGCCTATCGTTGGAGCCTAGGGTAAACTCTACGGGGATAGGCTCATAACTTATACACCACAAACAGCGATGCTACCACTTGAACTGACTAGAGACTTATTTCAATGGAAAAGCACAGCTTCATGACAATCAATTGTGTAAAAATGGGAACATCCGAATATCCAACAATTAACAACCCTAAAACAGGTTACTAAGCAGTCACTGCCGTGTTGGACTGAACATTACATAGTTCTGGTTGTAACGTTCTTGAAAACAGACACAGCAAACAAGGGGTGGTACCAGATGGGAGCAGGAGGCATGGCTCCATCGGGGAAGGCTGACTTCGAGGAACTTTCAAAATTTTGCCAGGGAGCCTTTATAGGTACGATAAAATATGTAATTCCGAAGACGTCCAGCCCCCCCCCCCGACAACTTACTTGAAGTTCCTCTCATGTACAGCACGTTGTACGATAGCCCCCCCCCCCCCCCAGTTTTTCAGATTTTCTTTCATGAAACCCCAAAATTTCAAATTCTTTCAAAAGAAACTAAATATTTTCGGCTCGCTTCGGGAGCCAAAAATTTTGCTTTCAATATCCTCCCGGCAACCCATCGCCCTTTTCAAGTCTTCAGACCGCCCCTCCCGCCAAAGAATTTAGGCCCCTGTAGAGCAAATCCTGGCCATGCACCTCTGGACAAACCTGTTGAAGGACCAAACCACAATTTGTTTCTCTCTGCAGTGCACTCTGCCATTTGCTAGCTTACTACATTGTAAAAATGCTTAAGTAAAAATACTACCCCTGGAAACCTAAATGCAAGAAATCAAGAAGACTTTTTGTATTTTGCATGAATTCTAGTAGTAGGCAAAGAACAGTCGTTTTGGGTGGTTTTGGGGACTTAAGTGTAAGATCGTAGGTGAATTATGAAAGCTTCAGGTCTACAGTAGTACTGTTGGTCAATTTAATCGTAAAACCATCATGCCAAACAAAATTTGAGTACAGCAAACTTCCTGTAATCAGCAAAAAGTGTTATTTTAGGTGCATTTACCGTTACAATGACGTAAAAACGGCCATTTTGGAAATGACCCATTTAAATAAATATCTTGTGAACCGATTTTGGTGGATTTTTGATATGTTGTTCCCCACATCCAAATCTACCAAAAACATAGTAAAATCTCACTTGTAGGAATTTTTTTGGGGTTAAGGTATATATTTTGTCACAAATCTACCCGACTAATGTCTTCACAGTTCACGCTTCGGATGGTCATTCTCGTATTTCCACTTTGAACGAAATTTTACATGAAAAAAAAAACATGAGAAAAAGTAAATTTTGGAATAAATTTTTGGTACGAGTAAATTTAGCTTCAAACCGTATGGTCGTCACGGAGCGAATGTTACTCAAGGTACTAGATTACTACATGAAAGCCCCTTGATGTCCGGGATCTAACTTTAAGACTTCAACTAGCTTTGGCTGGAAGAGTTCACTTAAAATTTTGTACTAATAATGTTCATGGGTGATATTACTTCGCTTGTGAGATTTGCGCGAAAAGTGCGCCGAAATTTTTCAGGAAAATCATTTACCACGGTAAAACCTGCATACAGACTCAGCAAGGGGCGGTGGAAAGATAAGCCCGACGAAGGGACCAAGCTCCCCTAAGAGGTCCAGCAACCCGAAGCCCCGTCAGAAGCAATGGGTTACAGACTGGATACCGAACGCGAAATTTTGGGCGACCGGCGAAAAATTTGGGGTTCTGTTGAAGAAAAATTGAAAATATTTGGTTCTTATTAAGGAAAGTAAGAAAATTTGGGTTTCTACGGAAGTATCTGCCCTCTTCGTCCTAGACAGTTCCAATTCTCCCGACTAAGTTACTCCTTCCAAAAACTGTGTTGAGCCCCTCCTTGTGCAGACACAAACCTAGTTTATTGCTTAAGGGCATATCCTGTTGGGCGTACAAGGCCCTAATATGTAACCAGAACATTCTCTGCGCATGCTGTGTTGCGAGCTTTGATGTTAATCAAAGAGCATTGAATTTCACCTTTGATCAATTGAGAATTTTGCTTTCTCCCAACCAAAATGTATTTGGGGTGATGACTGCCTGTCTTTAAAGCAAAACCAAGACGCCGGGCGACTGGTCGCGAGGGGATGCCCCCTTCCACCCCCCGGACATTGAGACACTTTACGTTTCATACAAAACGATTATCATGATGTTGAGTCTGAATTAAGAATCTTCCCGATCGTAAGAGAAAGAGGATGAAACTTTTTATGGATTCAGTTTTGTGTTTTTCCGGGAATCACACCTACACGAAAGAACAATAGCCTAATTGTGGAACCTGTACATTTGTAAATTAAGCCAACATATCTGAAACGGGTGTTAAAGCTATGTAACTAAAGATGAAAGCACGCGTAGCGCGCGAAAATTTTTGTGATTTTCGAACCAAAAAATGTTACAGAGAACAAAATGCGTTCATTATTAAACTCCTTTTGGGATCATTTTTGGTTACAAATCGATTGGTGTCATACAGGGGCCACCGTTTACATGTACTAAAATTTTATTTTCGATCGATTTTCCGTATAGGGGGGGGCACAATGGTCCGCATGGGGGGCACGGCCCACTCGTGCCCCGGCCTGGCTACGGGCCTGTCTAATAAGAATTATCATTTCAAAGTTAACATGACCATCATTGAGATCTGCCAGGTCAAATACATTTAACCATGTCCCAAAATAGCTTAAACCACGCTTCGCAGCGTGGATCATTGTCGGAGATCATGGACCCGACCAGGTCCGTTGCTAGGGTGACATGTTTTGGGGTGTGAAGGTGACCGTCCCAAATTCCGACTGGCTGAATGTTGTTTCCAACTGAGTGGAGACGTGTAAATTGCACTTTGTTTATGAGCGCTCTGCGTTTTGTATACAGCAGTGGGGATCCTTCCTTTGTCACTACATAAGTGTGTCGTCCTGGAGGAGGGGTCTAAGGGGAGGGGGACTCCCCCTCCCCTTTGAGAAATTTTTGTTAATTTAAGGCATGCATAGGTGCAAAACGGTGCTATCTTTGGGATATTTTTGGAGCTGATCGTATCTGGCTGGAAAATGTCCATAATTTAGTGAATTCTAATTTTTCCGACTGGCTAGATGTTTTTACTAACTGCAGTGGCGGCGCGTAATTGCACCTTTGTTATGCACCCTGCGTTTGTATACAGCAGTGGGGATCTTTCCTTTGTCACTGTATAAAGGTATCATCCTGGGGGAGGGGTCTGAGGGGAGGGGGTCTCCCCTTTGAGAAATGTTTGCTCATTTAAGGTTGCTTAGATGCAAAATGGTGGTATCTTTGGGATATTTTTGGAGCTGATACTATATGGCTGGAAAATGTCCATAATTTAGTGAATTCTAATTTCCCCGACTAGCTAGATGTTTTTACTAACTGCAGTGGCGGCGCGTAAATTGCACCTTTGTTATGCTCCCTGCTTTTGTATACAACAGTGGGGATCATTCCTTTGTCACTATATAAAGGTGTCATCCTGGGGGAGGGGGCCTCCCCTTTGAGAAATATTTTGTTAATTTAAGGTTGCTTAGATGCAAATAGTGCTATCTTTGGGATATTTTTGGAGCTGATCGTAGTTTAGCAAAGTTGTGAAGAACTAGCAAGGGCGTTTTCAGAATGCTTTTAAGTCGTCAGTGTATTAACAATCACCATCTCTACCGATAATGGCATCGGCGAAGCGCTCTGTAAAAATTTTTGAAAAATGTTTAACGGCAACAAAGTACTTTCAACCTTCCACATCATGCTACAAATTAGACTGAATGCAGTGGCGTACCCAGGATTTGTCTCAAGGGGGGCGGGGCATGCAGTATGTTGTGTGACCACCGGCCTGGGGGAGGGACTAAGGGGAGGGGTGTCCCTCTCCCCTTTGAAAATTTTTGAAAAATAAGGTGTCCTTACATGCAATCTGGTGTCAAATATGCTACCTTTTGAAGTAAAATTTGTGTTAAAAAAAATTACGTATTTTTAGGAACTAAAAAATAGGCATCAGTGAGGGGGATAAAAAATTTACGTATTTTTAGGAACTTAAAAAAAATCGGAATAAGTGAGGGGGTATGGCCGAATGGCCCTCCCCTCTGCGTACGCCACTGATTGAATGATCCCATATTGATGAGAGGCCCCTTCAGATGTTTGTAGATGTATGTCTGTTTTCGGAGAGTGTTGTGATCAGAATAGTTCCATGTATTTATCTTTTTAATGGTCATGAGAAGGAGTGCAAACCGTGACGCATGCGCGCGAAGCGCGCCGAAATTTTGTCATTAAATAAGATTTCCCTGACGAAATCTGCATTCAGAATCTGCATCGAGACACTTAACAATTGCCCAACAAACCTACATACCACTCAAAAAGCCAGTCAAATAGAGCCACGGCACTACTCTTTTACGCAAATGTGGGGGGGGGCATTTGATATTGTGTCCCCCACCCATCGAAATGTGGGGGAAATGTCCCCCGCCCCCCCCAGGATTGACGCCCATGATACGCACAAACGCAATTACGAACGCATCAGTTTCTCTTATCATTGAAACGGCGGGGGGGGGGGGGGATGAGGTCGTATGGTTTTCGTCCCTCGGTTGCAATGGCCACGAGTGAGATAGAAGGC
The DNA here is from genome assembly GCA_029531755.1 of Holothuria leucospilota. Classification (NCBI taxonomy): domain Eukaryota; kingdom Metazoa; phylum Echinodermata; class Holothuroidea; order Aspidochirotida; family Holothuriidae; genus Holothuria; species Holothuria leucospilota. Next base: position 5,062 of record JAIZAY010000936.1, on the reverse strand, counting down.
AAAAAGTTTTATGGGACTCAAAAACTATACAAATCATAATCTCTGACCCCTGTTCAACACTTCAAAGAAAGTAGTTCGAACACAAATACTGCTCTGTCCAGTTGCATCATGTATATAATTCAGGGGTATATATACACATCAATATAAGACCTTAGGGGAGCAATAGCCTCAAACAGGATTGGAGCCAGCTTCCTCCCTACTCTCTCTCTCTCTCTCTCTCTCTCTCTCTATATATATATATATATATATGTATATACATGTATGTATTTATTTATATATATACTCACTCACTCACTCACTCACTCACTCACTCACTCACACACTCACTCACTCACTCACTCACTCACTCACTCACTCACTCACTCACTCACTCACTCACTCACTCACTCACTCACTCACTCACTCACTCACTCACTCACTCACTCACTCACTCACTCACTCACTCACTCACTCACTCACTCACTCACTCACTCTTGTGATCAAGCACTGAAGAAGAGCTAGTATTGCTCGAAAGCTTTGCAAAGATATTTCCGTTACCATATATATATATATATATATATATATATATATATATATATATAGATATATATATATATATATATATAATATATATATATATATATATATATATTATATATATATATATATATATATATATATTGATATATATATATATATATTGATATATATATAGGCCTATATAAAATATTTGAGTTTGAGTGTTGGGTGTAATAAATTATTCAGTTAATGCCTTGGTAAGGCATTAACTTTTCTTTTTGTAATTTCATATAAATGTATATATATATATACATAAACAAAGAGCGTAGAAAAAAGCAATACCTCTATAACCAACCAAAAAAAGACAAAAGACACGGCACTTTTCGTTAACAAATCGTTGTTGAATGGTGAAAAACAATTCGCAAAATATGACAGAATATGAACCGAAAGCTACAAAAACTGCACGTTTCGAACCACCTAGGTTCTTTCTCGACAGAAGTAATGAGAAGCTAAACTTAGATGCTACTTACATAGAAAGTGACCTCAGTGGTCACGCTTGTTGGCCATGTTTATTTCTACCTCACCAACGCACGGACTCCATCATGTTATATATATATATATATATATATATATATATATATATATATATATATATATATATATATATATATATATATATATATATATAAAATAAATATATATATATATATATAATATATATATATATATATATATAATATATATATATATATATATTTATATATTTATATTTATATACTTTAACATTCTCTTTCTACCCGTAAATCCCCTGCCTAGTTAATTTGACAAGTTCCATGTTACTAACGTGTACAAACGTACGAAATAAAGTCAGGCAGCAAAATCACAAAAAGGTACATTCACTCCTCTGGGATTGGAAGCTCTTTCATCTTGGTATGAACTGGAATTCGACAGGACCGAATCCAGTCATTTCCGTTTGTATTTTTGTATCTAGCTCCTCCCATTTTTGACAACAAATCAGTCGTTTCATTAATATACAAATCCGCTGCCCTACAAAGCGCTTCATTGTTTGGCAAAGTCGCCAAATTTTCTTGTGGTCTCACTCGATATTGCATTCTCCAATCATGAAATGTGTTATAAAGTGTTTCATTGCTTGAAACTTTCCACATATATGAAGCAAGATATTTAATCGACGGGAAAGATTCGACTAAAATAAACGACTGGGGAGGTGCGTTTTGTTCATAATCATTGGCATTTGCACCCCATACAACCGCGACACTTTCAAATTTTCCAATTGCATTCCAGAACTTTTCTGTGATATAACCTGGACACGGAGAGTTCTCTAGAGCAAGAATGAATTTGTATTTCCTTAAAATATCAGTGCAATCTGCTTGTCTATCGCACGTAAGATTACCACATTTTCCATAGATGTCTACCGGTATGTAACGCTGGAGAGCCTTTACAAAATCCAAGCGCCGCCATTTTGAATGGATACAGTTACTTGACATAAAAGCAACCATTTTTGACTTCAATTCGAAGTAATTCACTCTTTGCGGTTTGAAATCACCATTTGTTAATGAAACTACTTGTCCATATGTGATGGGTATGTCACTGGCTGGATTGTAAGTAGCTAGCCAATTGAAAAAGTTCTTCGAAATAGACGCTGGCAGGGAGGTATTCCTTGCTACCCTAAGTGGCGTTTCCAGCGACATTAGCGCCCATCGTTGTTCTGGGCGGCGATGTTCAAGGAGATAGCGTAGCTTTTTAGTCGACGGCAGTCTAGTCAAATGAGAGAAAAAGGTAATATTCGAAGAAAGGACTTCGGAAATATTGTTGGAGTACAGAAGAGATACAGTACAGTTAACACTGGAACACCAGATGGTCCGACTTTTAGAGATTGCTTTTTGAAAGTACAGAAAATATCCCTTTACCACGAGAAGTATAGAACAATTTGAGTGGCCATGATCCTTTTTAATGTTGGAGGATGAATTAAATAATACATTTTCCTCTCTCCTACGTAGGCTGGTATTATCATAAAAGGGAAAGGTTTGTTCCTCATTGATAAGTCTGATTTTTGGTCGTGGATATCCAAATTCAGTTACCACTATCAAAATTGCTACTGTTACACTTGATATAACAATAGCCAGCATCAGTAGTGTGCGCATTGACGAGAAGAAACTTGTTGAAGATTCTTCCATCCTTCTTTACTCCTTCTGAATTGCAGTTGCATCTTCCATTCTGCAAAAAAGAATTAAAATTAAGAAATCTAACCATTATTTTGTGCTACTGTTTACGTATTCACATCTTAAACCCTGTGCTACATATCCCAGCGGTTTTTAGAGACATTTTAAATACACACATACTCATTGCAGAACTGTAAGTATAATTTCAATCGATTGAGAAGATCTTTGCAGGGGTTACTGTGTGTTATTTCTTTTCATATTTTTATTGTCAAAAAGGCTATTAAAGTCCCAATACGACTTTGTATACGAATCTGGATAAGAGAAATGAGTGGTGCTTAAGGTTACTTAAACCCAAACATAACCAGAGAAATGATTTGTTGAAGAAAAAAGACATTTACGAAAGTGAAAGGTTGTTTTAAACAAATCGTGACTGTAAATGTAACGGTTGTTTCAATATGCACATGGTTCATCACGGTGGGAAGTTGTAGATCATTATGAATATTAATTACTCAGCTGCTTCGAGATCACATCATGTCGACGACTGTCCAGCACGATGCATCCAATGTACATCTACTGCGTACACTCTAAAAAAGTTGGGTAATTTTTTGACCAACTTTTGACCAACACTGGGTAGTTATGTGTCCAACCAATTGTTGGTCAAATATTGACCAACTTCGGTTGGGTAAATGCTTTACCAGCTGTTGGGCATTTATTTTACCCAATATGTACTAATCTGAAAATTACCCAACTGGCTAGTTGGGCAAAATATTACCATTTATTGGTTAAATTATCCCCAAAAGTTGGGTAATTTTTTTCAATAATTTACCTATTGATGAAGAATTTAACTTCTCATTTTAAGAACCCACACTGGAATATTTCAGAGAAGTTACCTTCTACAAGTTTTGAAAGCTACTTTTTTTTCCAAAAGTCCCCTGTCTCTCTGGCGAAGAGCCAGGGGCGAAAACCAAACAATACTCCTGAAAGAGTTTGAAAGCTACTGGCATTGCTAATGCTGGCCACTTTTTTTTCCAAAAGTCCCCCGACTCTCTGGCGAAGAGCCAGGGGCGAAAACCAAACAATACTCACGAAGGAGTTCTGCTCCCCGAAGGAGTAGCCACTCTCAGAAGTAGTAGGATTTTAATTGGGAGATCATTTATAATTGATTAGTTTGGTTTGGCTATTGTATATATCCAGCGACATTTGTTTGTTATTATTAACGATTAATAATACAGTTTTCTTCACGATATTTCAATTTCTCCTTTTTATGTTGTATTGTACAACTGAGAAACATAATTTTCTGCAAGAATTCACCATTGCCAGCTTCAATTTATTTCAATTAGACCTGCAATAAAGGATAAACACAAATTTGCTTTGAAAAATTCGGAATGCTCCATACAAAGGATAGGTATATAAACATTTCACAGCATTTTAAACATGCACTTTTCTCAAATTGTCGTAGCAAAAAGTCCCACAGTGTAAGTAAACGTTTTGCAAAATGTTACTGTGAATGTAAAAATTTAGAAATAGGTGCTATTAAAAGAAAAATTGGCGGTACGTTTAACCAGTGTTGGGTAAAGAAATTCACCAATAGTTGGTCAACAGGTTTTTCGGTTCTTTTGCCCAACATTGTGAAACATTTAACCAACTCTACATTGCCCAGAAAATTTTACCCAACTTTTTAAGAGTGTAGGCACTCGCTTACCGTATTTTTGTGCACCAGTCAACGACGAATGGTAGGCTACGATGTGCATGCTTGATGCACGAAGAATGTAGCTATAGGGCCGTAACTAACAATGGTCAACTTGCGGCCGGGCAACGTTATCTTGCTTAGGATTTCAGGTGAGGTTTTCCTCCTCTTTCATGTTAGTTGTGCAGCAATTTTGTTGGCGTGGGTAATTATTTCTTACTACAATTCAGTCCTAAGCCTACACTAACCTGAGTATAGTCCTAGGCTGTTTGTGTAGTCCATCCGTCGAATATACAAGCAAATGCTCTGCACTGTTTACGTGCGTACATTTCACTACAGTTGAGCATGTAGGCAAGGCACCTATAGTTGTTTAATTCTCTGAATAATCATAAACGAACAGACGTTCATTGGTTCATACTCCTGACTGCCGATAGGCTCATTACGAGGAGAGAACTCGAATTTCAGTTGGCAATCGAATTCCAACATTCTGCATTTCGGACAAAGATTAACTCCCGAAAGAAGCACTAAGACTGTTCTTCTAGGTATGTTAGAACCTCTTAAACTGGTTACCAACTTTATATATCTGGCTCTTCGTGCTATGACGATTTTTGGCGGTTTAAGTATTTCTTTAAATACAAAGTCGTCACTGGGCCTTTTACGAGAAGAACCTCTAAACTCCGGTTAAAACCAATTATTT
>JAIZAY010000961.1:0-25000 GCA_029531755.1 Holothuria leucospilota | reverse complement strand
ATTTCACTTTTCGCCCTTTGAACATTGGGTCATAGGGTGCGAGTGCGCCTGAAAAGCGGTTCAGACAATGCGTGGTGCACGGGACAGGCCCTTGCCAGTAGGCTATGTCTTTGCCTTCCATGATCCGGAACGTCAGGCATTCGGGGTATGCCCTTTTTATGTGCTTAAATTTCGCCGTGTTTTGAAAGAAAGTTAACAATGTAATTTCTTGCGGTAGTTGGGGTCGTCCATAACCTATCACCCCGGTGGTGTTGGGTCGAACTTACCGATTTTCCTTCGCAGCATAACGTGAGTGTGTGTCGCTAATGTCGCTAATATGAGAAAACAACTGAGCATACGAAAAATCATATTCAGCAAGAAATCACTCTCCTAAACAGTTTACTCAGGGATACAAGCCGGTTGGGACCTAGGTTTCGTGCTGGACTATACATTCTCTGACCACATATAGTTTAGACAGGGCATATTTAACTTCTCAAGAAATGTTTCAGAAAGCCGCGAAAGTTGTCTCAGGGAATAAACGATTTTCTTTGGCAATATGGCTCAGACCATATGAAAAAAAAATCCCTTTTTGCTTTTCCGCAAGAGCAGTGCTCCTACCTGAAGTCAATCATAGCCTGAGAAATGGGGGAAGATTAGAATGACGATACTTAAAAATATGTGTTTGCATGACTTTATGTGCATGTGTACTGGACCATCCAAAAGTGCCACCCCATTTGTCTTCATACACGTGTGCTCTCTGCCGATGTGTTTGCTTTTACATAACTTTCTTTTTCCATTGGCAACTGAACAAATGACAAATTACTTAAAAAAATCATAACGAATCATTACACTTTAATAGACTGAAATCATGGTCTCCGGTGCACGTGTTCACCCTTAGTCATCATTTCAGTGCCACTTTTTCGGCATTATTGTAGGCTGTACTGACAATGGTCGATTTGCCACTATATTTGTAGTTTGCATTTATCTTATATTCATTTTGACACCTGCGTCCAAAACAAATCACGTATCATAGGCAACCGCGTAGAAAAATTATTCCGCTAAGGCTTCGGCATGTCATGTTTGGGGTTCATGGCTCTTTGAACGTCCCCCTCACCACACAGTTACAAAGAGGAGGCTAGGAATATTTCTCAAAACGTTGATTACTTGTAAGCCTAGGCCTAGTTCCTGATGCAAACCAATAGTATGTGCAGTTTGTCGCTACTACCCTTTCCCCCAATCTATTCTGGCCTAGGCGCCGTATTAATTGGCCTTGGTACCTCTTAAAATAAGGAAAGCTCAAGGCCAAATGGCCTTGCTCTCACCAAAACTTATTTTCAGCCCTGTTCTTACATTACCAGTGTTATTAGCCATATACTGTTACAAGAAAGTGATAAAAAATAAGACTTGGCCCATCAACAAATACTGTTGGCTACTTGGGCAAATCTGAGTGTGACCTGGACCCAGTGATGACCCGGTGAGTTACGGTGAGACCCAATGATGAATGGATAATGATTTGTCGGTGATGATTGTAGGTGTTTAGCATTGTAACGTTGATAGTAATTTGCATCATTGAGGGTATTGAGAACTATTTGGTCACTGCATGGTCATGTAGTTGTCATTTTGGTACTTGACACAATTCTGGACATAAAATCACTTCTTTGCGGAATTATTCCTAGAAAATGACATTTACTGATTGTATGGGAACCACCTTGAATCCACATCCTTTATTCTCATCCTAACAAATGTCTGACTGTATTGAGATACAGCAGCATCGCTGCTCTAGTTGTAAGTGCTAAATTAGTAGAATAGGAAGTCACGAGCTCACGGATTAGAATTAATGATAAGCTATCTGCCTTCGACTATACGGCTGAACAATGAGTCATGCAGTCTCAAATAAACGTTCAGTTTCGACTGATAAGCTGTCTGATAGTTAGTTTTCGTAGGCGTGCAGCTAGCCCGATTAACTTGTTCTGGCACAATGTACACATCCGGTGGTTGCATTCTAACAAACACCTGCCTCTTTCGTGTTTCCTAGCGTTCTCATCTTTTAATAGCACATAAGCCTATCAGCATGTTTCAATTTAACGCGTATAGATTACCCTTTATATTGTTCGTGATTCATTTGATGTACAGATGTAGGCCAGGGTTCGATTCGGTAAAGTAGGGGTCGCGACCCTTTTGAGGGTCGCGAAAATATTTCGAAGGGTCGGGAAAATATTTCGGAGGGTCGCAAAAAGGATTCGAGAACGAAAAAATAATTAAAAGCCTCTCATCGACTCGTCAGTTTGATGGCCACCAAAATTCCGGAGTGGAAAGTTTGGGCCACCAAGCAACAAAGTTTGGAGACCCCTTCTGTAGTAGCTAGGCTATGTACATCCCAAGTCCTCGTACCACGAACAGGGAGTTGTTATCCAAATAACAACTCCCGGTTAGGAGTTAGTAAGTTTTTTTCATTCCATAGGCAGTGCAGGGCATTGCGGGTAGGGGCAAGGGGGTGGGTTCAGCTTAAATAAACAGTTGCATCACTTTTACTCATGTCTGTAAACCGTCACTAAGACGGTTTACTAGTGCCGTTTGATCACTGCGCATGCACAGTGGCTTCAGGTTATAGGTCGTATGGGTACGTAATTCATGTGCTTTGGTTCGTAAATCATGCTCAACAATAACTCGAAAATGTCTCGTTGAAAGTCTTCCGTGTTGGACTTCGTAAGTGTATTTGAAAGCACAATTAAAATAATATACCCTAGTGTAACATAGCACGACATTTATAACTGCATTCTGTACCATATGACACAGCCTATATGACGTGAAGCCATTGTGCATGCACAGCAATAGCTCCGAACTGGCTGGGAGTGGGCTGAAGTTCCAAGACCATACGTACACGCATTTTGCCTGGGGTGGGGCAAATGCTGGGACAATACTGATCTGTGGCCTGGGGGAGGGGTCCCCTCCCCTTTAGCGAAAAATTGTAATTCCAGAAGGACGTAGATGGCAAATGGTGCAATATTTGAGTGGATTTCACCTTGAAAATGAAGACGAAAAATAGTGGTGACGAACGTTTTACTACGCGAAAAATAATTATGAGAAGAACCTTAGCTATCTCTTTATTTTATAATTGCTATTGTCCCTTGCCTCATACCGTCAGTTGAGATTAGTGACCGATCGAATTTGTCCAAGACTTTCAGGTGGACTGGAGGAGAAAATAATTGCCAATTACGACGTTATGTCGCGTTTTCTCGGCAACAAATTTAGAATATCAACAGTGATCTCGATCGAGTTGGTATTAGGTTTCACAATAAACGTCGCACTGCATGCAGTGCATAATTCTTAAAATAATAAATTGCTGCTATGTGAGTTGGAGTAAAGCCCTGGTGGGGGGACGGGCATGGAGATGAAGCTCTGGCATTTAGTTTTTTTTTTTTACATGCCTTTAAAGGACCAAACTGAAGCAAATATATTTCAGATATCAAATTATTTTACCTAGCATATGGACATTATGCATAGTTACAATAATTTCTTAATGTGAATGTCCTTCATACCACTAGTAGTGGGTGGGATGACAGGTTCATACAGCAATTCTAGGTTATCAACAGACCATCCCACTACGGTATAGTATGCTTAGCCTATAGCTTATCTGCATCTTTTTATTCATAGAGCACCTAGGCGTAAACCGTGGACCAAATTCTCAAAGCGCGTCACATATATTAACCTGGTCATTGCAAACTTTCCCCCAGGCAAGTGCCCCCACGGAACATCCCTATCATAGGAGCAGCCACATACGGCGCTAAAGAGTCAAGTCATTCGCAGCTAGGTCACCTGTTAGGACCTGCGTGAGGACAAGTGTCTTTAGTTTGCTCAACAGCACACCTGAACAGTTGCGCGGTTCAGGAAAAAAAAATCGAACTGTTAACAAATCCTCAGATCAAGAGTCCGGAATTGACTGAGCTATGTATCTACCTATCTTCCCTCTGCATAAAACAAGGCTAGCCAGGGTAACCATATGCCCAACCTAGGCCTAATTGGTCACCTTAGGTCTACGAACCGCCGAGCGGTCTACCGGTCTAAACTTAATTCCACCTACTACCACAAGGAGTGTATATCAGGGCTGTCGACACTTTTAGTGACTGGTGAGAATGAGATTCGCTGCGAGACTATACTGACGCGGTGAGCGCAACCATTGGTTCGCGCGGAATGTCCCGTCAGCAGGATGGCTCCATGATTTGCCAGACAGGGGGGCCAAGTTCCCCGACGGGGGGGGGGGGAGCCAGCAACCTCATGCACCCACAAAGGCGATGAGTTGCCGAATGGACGACAAACGTAACATTTTTGGCGCGCGAAGCGCGCCAAAAAGACCCTTTTTGCCAAATATTGAATATTTGGAGGTGTTATTGAAAAAAATTTGGGTTTTTTCTCAAAGAAAATGGAACCTTTTGGGTCTTCGTTGAAAAGTCTGACCTCTTTATGAGCAAAATCAAGCAGGTCGCCGGGGCGACTGAAGGTCGCTGGGATTACATAGGCCTATTGTATCTTAAATGTACGTATTAAGCTCCCCGACAAAAATGAAAACTTTCTCCGACGGAAGGGGGGGGGGTGGGGATACTTTCCACATTAAAATTGCATTAATTACTTTCCACTCACATCATTATATGTTAATACTGTCATCATTATATGTTAATACTGTAAGGGAATTTGCTAAGGCTTAATTGTGCATCATGGTGTTTTTTCATAGGATGAGCCGGAGTATTCCTTTATCGACGATGACGAAGTCATGGACAACACTCCCGTCGATAGCGAAGAAACACGTTCAAAACCATCAAAACGGGTAAGGGAAAATATTCGATTCAATAGTCACAAGCCTATTCCTCCTTAAGTTAAGGCACCCGTACAACCGGCCGCCGATAGCTCCCTATGGAGTCGGTCGGTGAAACATCTCTTCCCCATGACAACTTGTTGGAGTGAAAACGATCTGTTGCGTGTATTGGGCACGTAGTGCAGTCTAGTGATTGTTTTCACTCCAACAGTATAGCACGCAAGAGGCACACTGCACGGCCGATTCCATACGACGACAACATTCACTTATTGTTCCACTCTAATGTTGGTAGGGTAACAGAGTGACCCGGATGAACGAGCGACTGCATACACTGTAAAAATGGTTAACACTTTTTTGTAACAGATAATAAACGCGTCTTGTCGTTTATGAAACCGAAAATAAACAATAAAATACATAAGCAAGTTAACGTCTTAAACGGCAACTTTAACACATTGACGACACTTGAACTCCATCTCGTAAACACGTTTATGCGTTTATTCCATGATTACTGTAAACATCAAGTTGTTTTTTTTTTATTAAGAAAAATTAACATATATATGAAACATATAAACGTTGTTGCGGAGTGCATTTTAATTGACGTCATTATCTTTATAATGTGTTAGTATTCGTAGTTATTTACTGTGCTTATCCATTTTGTTGTTCGTTTTCTAATTCTTAAACGTCATAATGTGTTAAAAAATTAAGACGTCTCTTTTTACAGTGTAGACCTAGTAAGAAAAAATCCTAAGCTTTAGCCAAAGCTCCCCGACGGGGAGGGGGCAGCATCCCGAAGCCTCGACTAGTGCGATAAGTGCCGAAACGATTTTTGAAGCGCGCACTTTACGGACGTTCGACACCAACTTCACCCAACTGAATCACGATTTTGTGCCTTAGCCTACCCATAATTTTACCCCTACTCGGTTCTTTTCAATATATACGAACGTTCTAATTATGTTTTCCGATTAGTTGATTCAATTGGACCAACAACATCTTCAAAAAAGCAACGTGTCTCAGCGTAAAGAAATCAATCCCACAAAGTCAAGAAAATCATCTCGGCGGTGACGTCACATATATAAAGGCATTGCGTAAAAGGAACATAATGGACGCGTGCCCGTCAAAACCAAAGAGACGCGCGATCTTGCCCTTCAAAATTGCGTCTAGTTGGTTAAAGTCACGTGACTGAAATCCCTCTATATAAGATAGTTCTCACATGACGTCATAGGAGCTTTTCACGTGTAGTATGTCAGCCATCTCATAGGGCAATGCCGGCATGTACGTACAAGCTTGCCCTATGACATGGCGGTTGCCAACCCCCAGTTGTGACGTCACTGAGAACTATCCGCATATTTGCGTGAAAACTGTTGAACTTTACAGTATTGGATGCAGTGTTTCCACTCTTCCCGAAAGTACCCGAAATTCGGGAAATCTGGGTGCTCTTCGGGAAATTTTCGGGAAAGGGGATTATTTCGGGAAATTTCGAGAAATCTGGAAATGTCGTATGGCGTATGGAAATGACGTGTGGCTTGACAGGGCTAAATCCTGGGTCAGCCACTAAAATAGCGTAAGAGAAGCGTTATTGAAACTTTTAGGAAATACCAAGCCGATTTCAGGAAATTTAGATTCCGTTTCAGGAAAAAAGGAACTTAGAGTGTGGAAGCACTGATTGGCTGTATTCCTGCGCCGGTCGCCTATTTTTTTCCCACGAGGTTATGGGCAAATTTGATTTTCATAATTTTTCAAATTTGTTTCAAAATCATGGTTAGGGATTTATGTAGGATTACGGTTACGTCATCAGAGGTTATCTGGCCTGTTCTTTCATAATCCGGTGTCAGAATTACAATAAAAGAGTCGGAAAGCTGTCATTTTGGAATTAGGGGTGTGGCCTATTTCCAAGAAGCCGATTGGTCCATTGGCATGATTTGCCCATAACCTCTTGGGAAAAACAAATTGCGCTTGCCGGGCATCATACTAGGATGTTCGTGTGTATTGAAAAGAGGTAAAATTACGTGTACGGGCCGTACGAGGCCACCACACAGGAAGGATCGTCCGACAAAGGATATATTCTTTAATACTAGTCCATGGTCTGCTGACCTAATTAAGTATTTGGGTCGCTTTTTTTCTTGTAGCTTCCCATTCCCGTTCGAAACATGTTCATAGGCCTCTATTGTACTACACAATAGAAATAGGCTATATTATATATTTAGCCTATAGTGTGTATGATGGTGGTACCATGAGTCGGTCAATTAAGGGAATTTTCACTAAAAACATACACATAAAGTAGTCATATGTAATTTAAACTTATCCATTATTCCCATGAACGTGTTTTCTCATAATCCTGAAAGTTAGAGTGAATTTTGTTGGCAAACTTTCAAGAGACGGAGAAATTTCCGCCACAAGTTTCAGATGCCTAAGGTTAAATAACGGTACCTTGAGTCGGTCACCCAAACATTATGACTGAAAGCCCATAAATGTGTTATCAAGATATACTCCAACAATGATATCACCATTACGAACACAAATCATAAAATGATGGAAGGAGACCATTTGAAGTGATTTGGAGAATTGTTTAAAATAATTTTTAGGCCATTTAAAGAAGGTCTCAAGCTACCTTTAGGTAACACTACATGTAGGCTAGGCTGGGTAAATTTCTTCTAAAAATGGGAGTAAATGCTTATTTTTGACAGAGTTTGAGTTATTTCATGCCGTGCTGGAGTTTCTCTATACTGTCATATGTTTATTTGAAGGCTACAGCACGCCTGTTACATTTTGTGTGCATTGACCGACTCAAGGTACACTCACTAGGCTATATAGGTTATGTACATGGGTCATCGAACGCATGTGAGGCTACTGTAATACGAACGTAGCCTAGTTCCGGAAACAAGTGTATGGTAACAAGTATGATAGGCCTTCCAATGGCATATGCCCAGGCTAGGCTATTTCTCTATGGCCATTGGGGTCTGTCTAGCCGAAAGTAGGCACCCACCCCCCTCCACACGCACATGCACACAAACAAATAGCCTGACCTGTGTAGGCAAGCACAATTTGCCCTAGGTCCAAGTCTATATTACTTTATTAGCACAGGGGTGGTGCCAGCAGCGGTGGGGGCCATGCCCCCCCCCCCCATCGGGGAAGGCTGGCTCCCGTCGGGGAAATTTTCCAGATTCATCGGGGAGCCTTAAACCGTACGATAAAGTCTATGAAGTCACAACGACCTTCAGTCATCCCGACGATCTGCTTGAATTGCTCATAGCCAATAAGAAGGGCAGATTCTTCAATAAATACCCCAAATTTCCAATGTTTTCTTTAAAAAAAAAACCAAATTTTTAAATTTTCTGCCAAAATAATCCAAATTTTTCAAATTTTCTTAAAACTCCGAGATTTTCAATTTTTTATAAAAAAGGCTAAAAATTTTTTGGTCCACTTTGCACGCCAAAAATTTTGCATTTTTAGTCCCTTTGGCCTTTGTAATGGCTCCCTGCTGATGGCCCACCCCTTCCCACCCCCACCCAAACCCCATCCACGCTCGTCGGACATCAATGAGCTTGGTCCCCCGTCAAATCCTGGCGTCACCCCTGTATTAGCCTAGTAGTAATGCTACATAGCCCTACCATAGTAGTATACAGTGTAGTCCTACACAAGGGGCAGTGCCATGCCCACCCCCTAGAAAAACTTCACTTCTCTCTCTCCGAAAAAAAGAAAAAGGAAAGACTAACCTTTATGCATTTACATAGGTTAAGCTAAATCAAACACCTAAACTTACCCTCAAGCTATGTTACCCATTACTTTGTTTGGCTATATGTGTGCACAATTGGCCTACTAGTTTACTGGGAGGGAAATGAAAAGAAAAAAAAAAATAACTGCTTTTCTAAGCAGAATCAAGGTTTTTCAGATGTAGGAATAAAATATGACACCACGTTAATTCAGTAGCTACACCAGGTGACGAACACTGAACTCAGAGAAAGATAAGGATTGCACCAGACACGGCACATATTTTTTTGTACACATGTGCATCAGAATTACTGCCATTCTATAGTAGTTAGTACATGACAGTTTTGTAAAACCAAATTAGTTGAGACAGTTGAAAGATTCAGGGAAAAAAATGAAAGTACCATAACAATGCTTTGAGTATAGGTTAACTAATTTTTCTAATGAGTGGTATTACATGAGTAAATTTGCTAAATTTCTTACAAGACATTTAAGTGATAACTGTACATAACTGTACATTTTCATTAAATCCAGTTTATCATAAATGTAGTCACACTGTCAGGGGTAGAGAGGAGACGAGGGGGTAGGGTTATGCAAAACAGTTTTTTTTTTTAACAGCCTCTCCTGTGGGTAGGGTACCAGCTGAATTAAATTACTGCTGGCACCTGCTATTAGCACCTACTATTAGCATGCTAGCATCTGTCAAATGAGGAACTTGCAATGTTCAAAGTGCATCAACCTTCATATCTCACAATATGCAGACACGCTGGACAGAAAACGTGTCTTCTGTACAATGAAATGGGTTTTTGTTTTCTGCAGAAAGCATCCAGGCAAACTGGAAAGTCGGATCCTGCCCATCCACCTCCTGATGGAGATTCGCAAGCAGACGCCAGCGGTGTACCAGCAGAAGAGGTAACTATATTTTACGTTGGACTGTATGTGCCAAAGGAGTTTGCAATTATGAGGACGTGTGTGTAAACTTGTGAGTGATTTCAATTCAGGAATGTACACATAGTCAGGTACAGTAAATAATGTGTCAAAATAGATTTGGGGTGACTGCCAATTGTTCCTTGCCAAATTTTTTACCACATATATCATCACTTGCATTTCATTAGATTGCATGTTAATGAATCCCATCTGATGCAGTGTGGGCAATGCAGGTAATTGGCTGAGATACGATTTTACTGTCTGCTGCAACTGGGAAACAAACTGAATTCATTTTTGTTCATGTGTCATCTGTGAAACATTTGCATTCATTGTACTAAGTATGTGATTTATAATTAGTACCTAGTACTTACTGTACCAATAAACTACAGTACATGCTTTTATTGTTGATGGAAATTTGGCTAAGGATAATGAAGTTACACATCTTATCTAATATCAGAATGCATGCGAACAATATATCAGATCACAAACCTTCATCAGTACTGTCGATCTGTAGTGATTATATTGGGTATGTAACCGGGAGTAAAAGCTAACAGAACTCTACAGATTTTATCTGCCCTACTTTTTTATGCCATGGTGGTGGGGGTGGGGAAAGAGGGGGTGATGTCATTAATGAGTACTCACACACTCAACTCATTCAAAGGTCGACACATGATGTATCTTTATGTCATGTGTTAAAGTTTACCCAAAGTCTAGAATGACCAGCATATATTTATAGAGTTTGGAAAATTAATCTCATGACTCCAACTCGTCTTCATGCCTAATTACTCCATTGTTGAGATGCAAAATGTTGCAATTTATTCACTTAATTTGAAATAGTTCATTTAACATTCATTTGTGATGTCATCAGGGGCTTTATTCAAGCACTAGCATAGCATTATCATGAAAGCAGCCTTCTCTCGTCCCAACTACCATATTTTCGTTTCTTTCTGCAGAGACATGCATCTGCTACCCCTCCAGAACAATTGGCAGAAGGGAACATAACCGTAGACGTTGAGGTAAGATTCAAATCTTTAGTGGCCGAGATGTCTGCGGTAACAGTAAATGCATGGTATTGTTTAGGTTTCTCATCTCATGCTTATACGATAGCATACAGCACAGTAGTCTAAATCCCAACTCCACCCTCATCTGTTACAAAGTAATCAGTTGCCCTCCTCTAATTTCAATGCAAACTTACCCTCATGTGTTTAAGGTGGAATATGTGAGATATTTTACACTGTCAATCTGGCACACACCTTCTAATTATTTTATGCAAACTGGCAAACACCACAGCATATAAAGTTTTATCATGATTTCATCCTCTTCTGAATTTGCCATTGTATGAACTTCTGTATATTACCATGCATACTGATTGAAGTACAAATCATTATGAAAACTGATACCAAACAATTGCTTCTGCTTAGTATTAAATTTCATAGCAAGATATTGTTCAACCCATACAACTGTTATAAGAAGCTGTTCCATACATCACATATACCACTCAGACAAACACGTAAAACTGTCTTGAAGCCAAAACCCCAATATAAAATTTTGATAGTGTATGGATTTGTTTTTTGATGCCAATTTCCCTCCTGTATTTAGAAGAGGACCTCTAACATCTGTTTATTTACATGGTGCACATTTGTCTTCCATATCAGGCTTTCCTTCAGTCTAAAAACGAAGCAGAGGTGAGGGCAATATGTCTAGATCTTCTGCGAAGACATCCAGAGGATCTTCAAGTAATGGTTGTTTTCGAAGACCCCCATGGTGATGAGCCAGATGATGAGCCAGAAAATGATGTAGAATGGTGCAGATGTGGACAGTGCAGACACATGCCAACTGATATCGAAAGTGTGTGCTGCAGACGAAGGGTTGGAGCTTGTGTTACATCAAATGCACACTTTGCTTCCCTTATAATAGATCCTGAAGCCCTTGAACTTGCGATGGCACAAAGAATGGACCTTCTTCAATTGGGAGACAGGCCAGGGAACAATGCCTACAGACATGCTGCATACAAATCATATATTTATTGGAAGTGTGGGCCAACTGGACGGCATAACAGGGTTGTTATCCCATCATGTGCAGTCTGGAAAATACGGGACAGATACCCTTCTGAGGATGGTCGCTACACTGGGTTCCGACTAAACCGTTTTTAAGAGGATCAAGGAGAGGAGTATGGGTATGCTAATGAGCAACTGCTAAGTTTTGGGGACCAATTTCCCATATTCATTTATATTCATGAGGTAGCAGGTTATTGTTTGAAAATGCATGTGTACAAGCAAACTCATTGCAGGGAAGTTGAGGCGTGGCCAGACTTGGTATGTAAATTGACCCATTTGTGAAACTGTGCCCTATTACTTTTGACGACATCATGCATTGTAAATAGCTGTAGGGCTTATCTTAGGAATATTCAAATGGCGATTCATAAGACCAGGATGGCCAATTAGCTTCATAATGGACATGGATTTGCTAATACACCAGTGGCTTGAGGAAAAAGCCTTTTCTGTATAATTTATCCTTTTTACTAAAGGTCTTGTGACATGCCACCAAAAAGAGCTGTTTCACTTGTCAGTCAAAGATCCATTGGAATTATTTCAGTATCTTTTACCGTTCTGAAAATATAAGTCTTCAACATTTGATGGTTTCTGAAGAAACTAATTGCATATGCAAAAATAATGATGTGGAGTGTTGCACAGTGTTATGATTTCTTTTGTTAACCCTATATAAATTATCTCCTAATTACCGATCATATATATTACAGTCTGGTGAAAAATTTAACTTTAATATTAAACCCCTCAGGGCATAACAATGCAACCCAGTGTCCTTGAAATTAAGGTTGAATAAACAAAGGCTAACATGTGCCATATATGGTGTGACCCTCTCTCGATGTCATATATGTTTATTCATGATACAAGTGTGAAACAGAAATTTCTCTGTAAAATGGTCAATAATTGATGGATTTTAATGGAAACTGTGGCAATTTTCTGGATTTTTAATGCTTTTTACATCAAATATCCAACTATGTTATTTTCATGTCACACGACCTTTAATATTAACTAGAAGGGAAGGTCATTATTTGATGGCATAGTTTGAAAACAAGCAGAAGGCTCCCTTGTCCAAATAGCTGAGGATCTCTGTGGAAGTTTGTTAGTGTGAAGATGACAATGCCAACCCTTACTCGTCTCGTTAAGAATATGCGTATTTGCTATCACACTCGGTTTTTCTGGCTGGAGTTCCTGTTAATCACGTTTCCAGTCGATGCACCCTCGTGCAGATAGATATATTCATTGTCTGTCATAAATTCATGTTCTATGTGTTGGAAAAAAATAAGCTGTATGTATATACAACTTTATGTGTAGCTGTTTTCATGAAATACATTTGTAGAGAAAATAATTTGGTGATACAGCCTAATTGTATGATTTGTTGATACCAGATACATGTACATGGTCGACGGTAGTGGATAGAGTTCACCCCTAATCATGTACAAGCAACCTCATGATAGAAGGGTCTGAAGTGCACGATAATTGGTAGGTTGCTGATCCTTATTTTGTTTGTGGGGAGGGGTGGGGGGGGGGAGTGTATGGTAATATCTACTAATCAGTAATACTGATTAACCTCATATTTGGCATGCCTTCCATAATAGGTAAAGATATCAGCTTCTTGGTCCTTCTTCATTTATATCTGAGCCATTTTTCAAAATGCTTGTGTACAAGCAAGTCTGTCATAGACAATAGGTAAGATTTAGAATACCAGAGAACCGTGTTGAGTGTTGCCGACTGCATGTTAACACCCCACATATGCTCAAAAGCTTTTTAAATTGGTTAAAAAGAATCAATAGAACAAGATTCATCCTACAAGAAAAAAAAAAAAAAACATCTTTAATGATCCCCTATCATAAGTAACTGGTGTGACATAAAACCTACATGGAAATGTGTTCAATATAATGAATTACGGTAACTTCTTCCTCTACCTTGATGATCTATTTTATTACACTGTGATACTTGACATTTGTTGTAAGTGGGTATTTATTACGAAACTGTAACCATTCTAGAGCTGTCTTGTTGTTTTCTCTCAAATGGAGGGCGACAGGACTGAAGGCAGTTGCAGGCAGGGTTGAAACTACAGGTTTTCTATTGCCCTCTGTGGTCTTGAATGAGTCTCATTTCAAAGCAGCAAATGAATGTATGGACCCATAACGCTATAAATGGTGAAAGCTAGTGAAGCTAGAAGCTATATTCCTATATAAGTGCCACAGCAACATAAGTTATGGAGCATCCACAAAGTGGCAGTAAACCAGAGTAAATCATCATTTTAGTATCATTCAACAAGACAAAAACACAACCCAAATTCAAAAAACCCTTTTACTCTTTTGCTTACAAACATGTATTTCTCTCAAGAATGTAAAGAAACTAGAGCACCAATAGTTGTTAAAGCCACTTGTGCCAGATATTTTAGTAGAACAGTTGGCTCGCCATTCACCACTCCTCTCCTAGCACACTGTAATATACAACGGACACAGTAATCATAAGCCTTGAATGGAACCAACCAAATTTTTCTTGATTCATTCCCCTGAGATACTTTTTATTTCAATTTGGCTTCTTTTGTAGATACACTCAATTTCTACTGAAACCAGACTAAATACTTCAAATCTCTACCCATTTTATCAACAATGAACCAACCTCATACTCTTACAACCTAGGCCTCATCCAAACGGAGGGCGACAGGACTGAAGGCAGTTGTAGGCAGGGTTGAAACTACAGGTTTTCTATTGCCCTTTGTGGTCTTGAACGAGTCTCATTTCAATGCAGCAAATGAATGTATGGACCCATAACGCTATAAATGGTGAAAGCTAGTGAAGCTAGAAGCTATATTCCTATATAAGTGCCACAGCAACATAAGTTATGGAGCATCCACAAAGTGGCAGTAAACCAGAGTAAACCATTATTTTAGTATCATTCAACAAGACAAAAACACAACCCAAATTCAAAAACCTTTTACTCTTTTGCTTACAAACATGTATTTCTCTCAAGAATGTAAAGAAACTAGAGCACCAATAGTTGTTAAAGCCACTTGTGCCAGATATTTTAGTAGAACAGTTGGCTCGCCATTCACCACTCCTCTCCTAGCACACTGTACTATACAACGGACACAGTAATCATAAGCCTTGAATGGAACCAAACAAATTTTTCTTGATTCATTCCCCTGAGATACTTTTTATTTCAATTTGGCTTCTTTTGTAGATACACTCAATTTCTATTGTAACCAGACTAAATACTTCAAATCTCTACCCATTTTATCAACAATGAACCAACCTCATACTCATACAACCTAGGCCTCATCCAAAGAGTGTTATAGTTCAGATAGGTGAAACTCTTCATCCAAAGATTTCCAACCAAACAGAACCAAAAATACATCAATGGATTGAACAACTTCCACTATGCTTCTGCTTGCTCAGTGAGGATACATATAATGTCAAGTCATGATGAAATGTGTCACTCTTTTGAGACATTACAAACATAACTTCTTTTTGCATCCCTGTGTTTACAAATAATAGCTGATGACAAATCTCACCAAAATGTTTAGATTCACTACCCTTTAACATTACTTGATCAATTTGACTTAATCTATCTCAACGTGATCGATAAAACATCATAAAATATGAAAACTCCATGTGTTTCTGTCCATACTGTGAATCCATTCACACTTACAATTTATACATTTTTAACAGTGGTTAGCTATGGAATATGATACAATGCAGAATGACCAAATATCTGCAGATGGTAACGAAGAATGACTCCTCTAATGTATCGTACGTGCGCACACATATTTCCTTATCTTCTGACCACTGACCTAACACCAAACATCTTTATAATTGTTTCTTAAGCACATCCTCTGTGACCTGAAGGAGGACTGCTACCGTGCAGTTAAAATGAAGTTACATTCCTACTCTGGTACCCCTTCAAACCTACTCCTGTATGTAGTCCGAAGCTCTTCCATTGGTGGCTTGGGTACCACTGTGGCATGAGGTCTGATATTTCGTGGGTGGTCTGCTGGGACAGGTGGCTTAGTAGCCAGATGGCAAGGATTAGCTACACGGGCAGAGACAATTCTCCCCATCAGGTCCTGGATATAGCTGTAGTCCTTAGGCTCTTTTACAGGTACAGGATGCCACTGCTTAGAGGCCTTCGAATACTTCGCCTGCAGTCTGCAATGATAAATATTACAAGTCTTAAACCAGAAAGCCCAAAGGCTTAGTGGTACCTTGACGAAAGGGGATGCTTTGTTGCACTGAAATTTATCCCTCACATTATCTTTCTTGACTATATCATTTTACGATGTTTTGAAAATTTGACCTCTGCTGACCTCACATGACATTTCAACCCACCAAATATAATTAACCAGGAAGCCCAAAGGCTTAGTGATTCCTTGCTGAAAGGGAGACCTTTGTTAGACTAAGGTTCATTTCTCAATCTATACTTCTGTACTACATGATTTCTTATGATGTGTTCACATTTGGACCCCTGCTGACATGGCATGACCTTTGAACCACACCAAAACTCGAATTTCAAAAAAATGAAACCAAAACATGTCTTACAAGGGATCTGTCTAAGCTTTCTCCCTTGAAACTAAAGTTTCATTTCTTGACATATGGTGACCTCAAACGACTTGCAACCTCCACAAAAAAAAAAAACAACAGGGTTTCTCCTCTCAACATGACAAATTTATATACAAAGTATGAAAAGCATCATTATCCAAGCTTCATACCTCAGGACATTGTGTTTAATGAGATTTTCAGGGTTTGACCCCTGGATACCCCAGATAACCTTTGAGCCCCGCTTAATAGGGTTCTTCCTTTTTCCATCACGCATCTACATACTAAGTATGAAATTATCCAAGCTTCCAACATCAAGATATCGTGTTGACAAGGTTTCCAGGTTTTGACCCCCCAATGACCCCAAATGACCTTTCACCTCTACCAACAACAATAGTTCTTCCTCTTACCATAAGGCATCTACATATCCAGTATGAAATTTATCCAAGCTTCCTAACTTGAGATACCATGTTAACAAGGTTTTCAGGTTTTGACACCTGGTGACCACAGATGACCTTTGACCTCCACTGAAATCACTAGGGTTGTTCCTCTTTTCATAATGCATCTACATACTAAGTATGAAATTTGTCTAAGCTTCCTACATTGAGATATGGTGTTAAAGTTCCAGGGTTGGCCCCCGGGTGACCCCAGATGTTTGGTGATCCTCAGATGACCTTTGACCTCTACCAAAACATTAGCATTCTTCCTCTCAACATGACAAATCTACATCAGCCATTCCTATCTTGACATATCACAATTTCAAGGTCTTGTCTTAGACCTCTGGTGACCTCAAATGACCTTTGACCTCCACCAAAAACATTGGGGTTCTTTCTCGCAACATGACAAATCTGCATACCAAATATGAAAGGTGTCAGTCATTTCTGTCTTGAGATACCGTCATTACGAGCTTTTCCGCTTTTTACCTCTGGTGACCTCAAATGACCTTTGACATTCACCAAAAACTATAGCATTTTTTCTCTCAACATGATGAATATATATACCGAATACGAAAAGTGTCAGTCACTGGTATCTTGAGATATTGTGTTTACAAGCCATTTACGAGGTTTTGGCTGTTTAAACTCCTGAGACCTTAGATGTGGGGTTTTGGCAGTCATAAAAAACTATTCTGGTCCTGTTGAATGTGTGAGGGTTTAATGCCAAACTGGATGGAATAAATTACAGTTTTTGGTTGTCTGGCAGTGAAGCAGTTACACTTGATTTGACAATTTTGGTTGCCAACGTTTCTTAAGGTCACCCCATGCGACTTGACGACCGCTTAGTTTATACCCTGCTACACGTCATACATAATTTACTCACTTGATGTTTCCATCTGCATCCCTCACATTTGCCCTATCCCGGTGGTGATTAAAGTCTATGGCAGCTAGGTAGTTCCTTGTGCGATATCCATCATACCTGTTGAAGCAAACATTGACAGGTATTGGAAATTAGTCCATAATTTGCCACCTGGCACTGCAGCACTGCCATTGCACCACTTTAATCTGGTAGTATCCACTATGTGCAGTGAGGCATGTGTACTATATTTTTCACCTCGGACATGATATGTACAATTCACACATGAGCCGCAGCTTTTCATTCATGAAGAGAGGGCTTCACATGAAGAAAATGTGTCTTTCTGACTGTTTATCCATTTAAAGATACACAAGGTGAACCCCTAAAGGCAAGAAAGCATATAGGAAAGTATCACTTATGATTAAGCCATGCTGAGCTCACATACCTACTCCCAACCCTTCCACTTTCCACTTCAACATTCCCAAATTCTTCTAACATTGCAGCAATGGCAAGTGTTGCACTTGAATCACAGACATGGTAAAAGACTGAACACATGCTTACCCAAAAGAATAGCGTTTAGATGCGTACATTAGTATGTGGTTGTGGAAGCTCTCCAGATAGCTGGTGTGCCTGTAAAAATAAAATACAACAAAATACAACATAACGTACAACCCAAAAGTTTCACACATTTCACCACATCTATTTTTAAAAGATAATATATAAAAGCTCTGATATTACTACAAATCGAACTGTTGCTATCAGCTTATAATGCAACTTAGAGATCTCATTGTATTGAACAACTGGCTTGGGATGTGTTCGGGCCATCAGCATTCCAGTCGGGAGGCCAGTGTACAAATTCCGATCATGTCATACCAAAGACTTGAAAAGGGGGCTCTCTACATTATCAATTGGCACTCAGCACATGGGAATGGGAAAGAAACATTGGCTGCACTGGTTAATACAGTCCTCGCTGGCTCCCAAACTTTTAGAATTGATATGAGGTGGATACACATAATGCACTAGTCAAGAGGTTTATAACTGGTGTAAAAACAAGAAAGCCAACAAGCAGGCTCATTTAATAGCTGTATTAGCTTTGGTTACTTCAGTGTATAGTAAACAGAGCAGCAACATACTGTGAACAATAATTCCTTTTAAACAAAAGACAGCTAGGCTGACCCATGGAGCTGAGCATTTCGAGTCAGAATTCTTAATATCTTGGCAACTCCATGCTTAGACATAACATGTAATAAGAGACGACTGGTATCGGTGCCCATACAGGTGGTGCATGTGGATGGAATTACTGCTCAAATCAAAAGGTGTGTAAAGACCACATTAAAACATGTACAGGAGGCAGCATTATATCATTCTAATATATAAGAGTGTCATAGTTTGAATGTTTTGGTTTGATGATAACATATCACACTAACCTGAAGTTACGATAGTAGTGCATGTCCTTCATTAGCTTCTTGTCAAAGATGATACCAAGGAGCTCGTAATGCGCAGAGGAGTTGGGCTTGATCCATGGTTTACTGTGTTCCTCTGGTAGCGGACCATGGCTACATCCCCCGTTGGTGTACCCCTCAATATCAAGCCAGGTATGTTTATTGACAACATGCTGGCCAACTTTGCTCCATGTCTCCTGCAACAGAAAAAATAACAATTCCTAAAGTTTGTGGACCTTTCTTGCAGAAGTATGGGCTCCACATGTGAATTCAA
Organism: Holothuria leucospilota; assembly: GCA_029531755.1. Lineage (NCBI taxonomy): Eukaryota > Metazoa > Echinodermata > Holothuroidea > Aspidochirotida > Holothuriidae > Holothuria > Holothuria leucospilota. The sequence continues at coordinate 5,984 of JAIZAY010000961.1, read as the reverse complement.
TATTTTCACACATAATCACCCTCACATTACTTGAGATGATTACAGTGTGCTCACTCAGCATGATGAGAGAATATGGCTTATGACACCCTTCCTCAATCATTTTAAATAAACAAAAAACTTGGTCAAAACCAGGTCGATTTAAACATCTGCCTATTGATTTCAAAACATTCTGATACAGATGATCATTGAAATTTTATTTGCGATGTATGATGTTAGGAAATAGTCAGATCCTGTGTGAACAGTCCATTGCCAGTTGTGAATATGAATACTTAAGGAACATCCAAACAGCTGCCATTCTCTTACTTCTTTGCTTGATCAATGTTTTCAATTCTAAGAGAGGTTAAAGCTCAACAGGGAAAGAAAATCATGAAATGTAATACATGTTATAACATACAGAGCCTTGGATTTACAACAATAAACTAAAAAGGGAAAAACTTGTCACCCCAGACAGTTGCAATTCTCACATATAAGTCACTTCCAGCCCCCCTTCCCCCAACTGTTTACTTTGTTCAGACACAAACCTAATGTGTAATCAGAACACTCCCTCTGCATGCTGTGAAATGTGCCCTACCCTCCATCTCTGGAATTTTTCTGACTGTGATGTTAATTGAAGAGGAGTCACCATTTGAGAATATTGGTTACCTATAACCAAAAACATACTTGGGGTGATGAGTGTCTGTCTTTAATGAGGTCATTCATTTTTTTCTTTTTCAAATGACTCGATTAAGTTACCTTCAGCTTGAGAGTGTCACCCTCACATGCACGGCTGGCATACCAGAAATGGTTTCGAATCGATGCCATCCACATCAGGATTACTTCACACCCCTTCTTCTTTCCTGCCTGTATTCAAATGAAAAAAAGGGAAAAAACTTTCAGGTATGTAAAAGCTCTCACACTGGAGATGCAAATACCAGTTCATGATGGTATATATTCACGAGGTGTCAGCAAGACCGGTTGAGTAATACATTGCATGAATTGCCCGCACACATCTGTCGTTTATACTGTATGATTAAACGTCCATGGTTGAAAGGGCATCCAACAAAACTTACAAAGCATTGTCCTGACTGTTATATTATTTTATTTATATTAGGAATGTTTGAAATATAAGAGGAAGCTGTTGAATGCAAACATGACCTATCCATACACCCTAATATCGTTGAATGCATCTTTTGATTTCAGTTGATATCAAATGAAATTGAATGATTACTTACTGCAGATAACTTCTTCAACAACGACTTGCTGGCGTGCCAAATGTCGATTTGGTGTTTCATCTTACTGAAAACATCATGTGTCTCTATTTAAAAGTGAAGGAAAGTTTTAAACATTATAACGCTCAGAGGGAGATGAAGTTATCAGCATGTATTCTTCACCCCAAAGTAACACTAACACTAACATAAGCACCTATTAGGGTTATGGTTAGGGTTGGATGAGGTTTTACGGTTCAGTTTCTAACCAACTGGTTTAAGTCAGGCCAGCCACGGCCCTTTTTTTCTTCCAGTTGTGGCTCACCGGCTTGTTTTCCCTACTCCATTGCTTATGCTGAGCATCAAGCACAATGGCAGTAGGTTCCATTTTTAAAGGGGAAATGCAGTCACCCCAACTTGCAGTAGTGTAGTAGACTGTCCTGTTTCATGATTGGCTCTTGAGAGTCATGTGACAATATTTTTTCTCCTCAAATGTGAAATTTACAAGAAGTAACTGATTGGTTTACCTTGAATATGCACTATTAAAGTCCTAACATATTATGAAAGATACTTTGAAGAGAAATAAGAATACAATTGTGAGATTTAGCTGTTGCTTCAAAATAAGTTTGGGACGACTGCTCTTGACCTTTAAAGTCTTTGGTATGACCCGGCCAGGAGTCGAACCTCAGACCTTCTGGCTGCAAGTCAGATGCTCTAACCACTTGACCATGCAGTCGGTCACCTATAAGAGTGTAGTTGGTTGCATCATATCATGTTCCATATACGAAGAAGTTAATATACATGTACATGAGCATAACATTGACACAAAAGTCTGTGTTACTTCTGCAATACTTCTGCATTACTATTACACAAAAGAACATTTTTTTTTTTTTTTTATTAACACATATCAAAAGTCCAACAGAAATCAAATACTGTGATATTTTTGCGAATAGAAAGTATGCATTTGAGTGCTTGCAGGCATGTATGCTTTTACAATTACCCACACCCATTCACACATGTACAAGCACACACATAGAAGGACAGTCAGAGTGAGATTGTCGTCACTGTCCCTATCCATACATATAAATTGTATGCATACAAGCAGATTTACTGGGGTTAAGTTCAGTTCAGTTCAGTTCTACTTTATTTCGGCCTTCCATGGAATATAAAAAACATTACAAGATCACAGTAAGTTGTACAGTAATACAAAGAACAAAGAAGTAGGAAAAAAGCCGGGGAGATTTCACAGAAAGCTACTTAAAGCTTGTAGAAGTGAATCCCCTTTTAGACAATATATATAAAAGTATCTGTATATATATAAAGAGATCAAGAATAATCACATAAAGGCATCCAAAAACAATGCAAGCAAAACATGAGAAAAAAAACAGGCAACAACAACGAGAATAAGTTACCAAGGGACAATGGAAACAGGCTACACACAGTTGGTATGTGAATATACTTAACTATAATGGGTAAGTAGGTACAGTTTGTGACGTCGCTTAAATGTAGGAAGGGTGGGAGAATTTTTTATTTCGCCAGGGAGTGCGTTCCAGGTGAGAGGCCCTAAATACCTAATGTGACGTTGGCTGATTGAGAGTCTACACAATGGGATTACAAAATCTAAAGAATTCCTAGTGTCGTAAGGGTGACCGTGGTGGTTGAAAAGGTTGATAAAAGAATTTGGTAATAAGTTATGGAAAGACTGGAACATAAATACAGAAATGTGATGTTTTATGATATCAGGCAATGACAAACAATTATATTTCTTAAAGATTGGCTTAGTATGTTCGAGAGGTGACTTCTCATCAATTGCACGAAATATACGCTTTTGGATAACAAATAGTTTGTTTACATGAACATCGGCAGTATTTCCCCAGATGATGGCACAATAGGATAGCAACGGTAAAATAAGAGAATTGTAAATTGTAAGAAGAATTTTGATAGGTAGTAGATTATGCAACTTAAAAATAATACTGGAGCCTTTAGAGAGTTTCTTGCAAAGGTTTTCAATATGGGGTATCCAGTTTAGGTGAGGATCAATGGTTACTCCTAGAAAGTTGGCAGAATCAGAGAAGGGTACAAAGTTGTTTTGAATTAAGATACCGGCAGTGTTACCAACAAAATTGATTCTTTTCTGGTATGGCCTAAAGAGAATAGCTATTGATTTCTTTGCATTTAAGAGGAGCTTGTTTGTAGCAAACCAGTTTGTTACTTTAATCATTTCGCTGTTAAGATAATGTAAAAGTAAATCAATGTCAGTATGTTCATAGGAAATATTGGTATCATCCGCATACAGGGTAAACTTTAAACGAGAACTTACGGACGGTAAGTCATTTATATAAATTAAGAACAATAGAGGACCAAGTATAGAACCTTGCGGAACGCCTGTTGTAATACTACACATGTGAGAATTAACGGTTGATATATTAACATACTGAGACCTGTTACTAAGATAGTCATTAAACCAGTGATAAGCAATACCGCGAATACCATAGTGATGTAACTTATACATAAGAATATTATGATCCAGGGTGTCGAAGGCCTTTGAAAGATCAAGAAAAATACCACAGGATAACTTATTATTTTCAAAGGCGTCGATTATTTTGTTGGCAAAATTGATCAAAGCATGAGATGTTGACTTTTTAGGGAGAAATCCGTACTGGTGTTCGTAAATTATACCGTGCTTTTCAAGGAAATTTAGAAGACGAGTATAAACAATTCTTTCAAGAATTTTGGAAAACACCGGAAGAACAGAAATTGGCCTATAATTACTTTTCAAAAATTTGTCACCGGATTTATAGATTGGAATGACTCTTGCTAGTTTTAAATCTGTTGGAATAGTACCATTTCGTAGGGAGAGATTAATAATATGACATAGGGGTACAGAAATGAAACAACCCACAGATTTAATAACTTTACAATGAAGATTGTCATGGCCGGGGCTAACATTTTTCAGATTCTGGATACAGTTGTAAATTTCATTTTCATCAGTCGGGTGTAAGTACATTACATAATCATTCTCAGGTGGCAAATAGTCCGTATAAGAGAAATGAGAATCATTTACAATGCTACTAGATAAGGTATGACCAACACTGACAAAATAATTGTTAAAAGTATTGCAAACCTCCTTAGGCTCGGAAACTTTCTTTCCATTTTCAACAAGCTCGTTTATGGAATTACCTTGGGCCTTACAGCCGCGTAAGATAGTATTGATAGCATTCCAAGTGCCTTTTATACTCTTTGTATCAAATTCATTCTGGTAAAAGTTGAACTTGGCTACCCGAATAACAGTCGTTAATTTATTCCTGAATCTGCTGTAGGCTGCCTTGTTTTCCAGAGTAGGGTGATTAATACATTTGCGATATAGCTTATTTTTAGTACGACACGAGTTTAATATACCTTGTGTACACCATAGTTTCTTTGCCCCGGAAGGCTTAACAGTTACAAAAGGAAAGCAATTATTGTAACACTTGTTAAATACATCAATAAACGTATTATACGCAGAATCTGAGTCTGTGCAATCTAAAACGTCTGACCAATATACACAATATTACTGTGTTAAAGTAATCATTCAACCATCAATGATACAAGTATACAAAAGAATCAGGAATATTTTGGTGGTCCATTAGGCAGTCCGGGAGAATCTCCATTTTCGGAGATACTAATTGTCTCCAAAAATGGAGACAATGTACGCAAAGTGTTTGATAAATATTCAAAGCCTTATTCTCCTAACAGTCGTTGTTGCCGTACACAATAGTGTCTTGTAACAGTGTGGTTAACAAAGAGAATAAACAGTTGTTTCGTAGAACACCGTCTCACTACACACTGAGGTGCGAATAGATTACTTACACTGGTAAGAACTTACCCTCTGTGGGATTTTGATTGCCGTAAGTTAATTTGTGTTCTCTTTTCATAACAATTCAGCCACACTGCTTCAGTTTAGAGTTACGTGGAATATGTATAGTCTGTGTAGTGTTTAACGTTAGCACTGTTACACACATAGCGGCTTTGTATAGGGTTGAGCTTCTCGCGGGCAGGATTTATATTCGTGTCTTTTTCTGGGAGTATCTGCATTTGAGATTGTAATTATAATGGTTTAAGCCGGTCGTGGTAGCTTTTTTAATGCAATAAACAGGGCCTTCAAACTAGGACTTACCGTTTACACTCGCTTTCAGTGCGAACACCAATTACCGATCACACACAATTACGGTGTGTGAGGCGGCTGTACTACGTCTATTAATGAGGGTCATTGAGAGATGTTAATGCTTTAATCGGTATTTTCTCAAAATTCTCACGGTGGACTCCCAATAAGTGCACGGATAAATTGTAGATAAGATACTAAGGACCACGAATTATCAAGTTTTTGACTGTCCTAGGCACGAACTAATTTTCCAGGAGGGTTTCAAATGTAAAGCCTTTTGTTTTTCATTATCCAAACCATATAGCATTGTGGGTAAATTTAAAAATGGCGGTAAAATTGTCTCCGTTTTCGGAGACAATTGACTATCTCCGAAAATGGAGAATCTCCCGGACTGTTAGGTAGGAGCAAAATTGGGAAGAATGCCGCTGTGAGTCCACCGGTAGCCTGCTAGCACATATACATTTGATCACTATGGTCACAAGTTTTGTTGACAATTTTCTGTTTTCAAGTGTCCTTCCTACGTCCTTAATACTTGTCTATGTAACCTTTTACTGTGTATCGTTGTTCATATGAGAAATAAATTTGAATTGAATTATATACATATAACTTTCTCCGGCCTTCATTTCTTATTAGGTTTTGTGTGCCTACCCGAAACACAC
>JAIZAY010000843.1:0-27982 GCA_029531755.1 Holothuria leucospilota | reverse complement strand
CCAAAAAACCGAACACCAACAACACAAACCACCAAAATCGCCCAGAGCACCAGACCGAATCCCTCGACCAGCGAGGAAGAGCTTTTTAAGTACGTAGAAACAGACACTGGCAAACTAAAGAATCCCAAACCCAAACAAAACCATGACGGGTCACAAACACAATTGCTTAACAAACTATACATAACGTGCAACAGGGAACAAAAGTCTTTGTCACTACTGAACTCCAGTAACTGCCACTGCAGCCAACCCCAAAACAACTCCCCACAACCACATACCACCCAAACAAATTCCGCCCACACGCCCAAAGGAAACACTACGCCCGAAGGCAACTCTACACCCCACGGCAACAACACGCCCGAAGGCAACACCACGCCCCAAAGGCAACACTACGCCCGAAGGTAACACTACGCCCGAAGGCAACACTACGCCCGAAGGCAACACTACGCCCGAAGGCAACACTACGCCCAAAGGCAACACTTCGCCCCAAAGGCAACACTGCGCCCGAAGGCAACACTACACCCGAAGGCAACACTACGCCCAAAGGCAACAGCACTTAAAAAGCACCGGGGCAAATACAGGTGCACCTTGCCCAAGGGTGCCCCGGAGGCAGTTGTGGCAAAGGGTAACCTCATTACTCCCACGTTTAACCCTTTCACTCCCAGAAGCCCCTGCAGGGGCTCTGAAATGGTACACTCATTTATAGTTATGCACCCTCTTACTGTTCCCTTCCAAGTCACTTTCAAGTTATCATGCTTACTCAGAACACATCCAAGAATCATCAGTGACCATTTATTGTCACATATTGTGTGTATTTTGGGCGAAAAAAGCCATTTTTCATACCCCAGTTCCATGGACCCGGAAGTGAAAAATTTGTTGTGGAACTTACAACCCGATAGTCTCGATTGATAGACTTTTACACCAGTTTTACTCAAGGTGAGTGATTATACCTACCCTAGATATATACCCTTGTGTATAGGTACCAGTTCTGCGAATATTTCATCCTAAGTTTCAGAAATTTGAGGAATTTTGCTATTTTTTACCCTTTTTTCGCCGAAGCAGAAACCCGGAAGTGGGTTTCGATATCGGGGGTGGTTCTAGATTTTGAGGGGATTTTTCCGTTGAACGACATGGATTTAGGCAGCAGCAACCTGGTAGAATATACATACAGTGTAGCCTATATAGAATAGTAAATAAAGCCTATGGTTACTAAACAGTAACAGGTAGGGTACACTGTGTATCATTGTGCAGTGAGTTATGTGAGGTAAACCTCGAGTAATTTGGAACCTCAGGAATAAGAAAGATTGGTTCGCATGCTTATTGTGCTTTCTGGGTGAAATATGCGCATACTAATCATGAGATTGAAAACGATGTGTTCTAAAAGTAGTAGGTAGGCCTAGGGATAGTTGTAGCTAGGCCTACATTGCCAATGGCTGAAGCTGCATATGTGTATTGTTCACCCTAGCGATAATCATGGCGATTTTTGCATGATCATACACCCCTGGGCTGCATCCCCCCCCCCCCCCTTGTTCATTATTTCCCGCAAATGATATCTGTTCTATACTTCAGTGTTCTTCATTTCTATTCGTCATTTACAGTAGTTGGCATTGTTCAACCTCTTCGGGCATGGCACATCGGCCTTCCCGTCAGAGAAGACTACCTGAGAGGTACCGCGACTCCGATGAATCAGATGTATCATTGACATCAGTGAGTGATGTGAGTGATGTCGAAACTGCTGAAAAAGGAGATGAGCTGTCCCAAGATTCTTCCCCTGCTGAGAACAGTTCAAGTTCAGATTCTGGTTCTGATAGTACACCAGTTTTGAATATAGGGGGTGGACGTGACAGAGGAAGGGGCCGTAACAGAGGAAGAGGGCGAGGGCAAGGGAGAGCTCCAACACAAGTACAGGGGAATATTCTACCACAGGTCAATTGGAAAAATTTAGACCACCAGGTGCCATTCCAGCCTATCAAAAACTTCACACCACCATAACCCACCAGGACCAAAGTGCAACCTCCTCCCAAATGCAGAAGTAAGTGATGTTTTGGATGTGTTCTTCACCGAGGCCGCTCCTGAAGCACATAGTACAGAGAAACGAACAGGTATGCAGAGCAAAATGGGAAACTCGTAGCAAATGACAATGTGTATGGACCCATGTCCCTGGAAGAACTAAAAGCCCTGATAGGAATGATTGTGGGCATATCAATCAAGAAAATAGCCCAGTTACAGGATATTTGGTCGACGGACTGGGTTTTGAATTGCCCAAATTATGCAAGAATAATGACAAAGAACAGGTTTTTCTTTCTGATGCGGCATTTGCATTTTGTGAACAATGCTAACATTGTTGGACCTGAAGACCCAAATTTTGACAAATTGTTCAAAGTTAGGCACCTGATAGAGCATTTTCAAAGTGTCTTTCAAGCGAGCTATCAGTTGGGGAAAAACATTTCCGTGGATGAGACGATGGTAAAATTCAAAGGTAGGCATAGAGCGAAACAGTATGACCCATCTAAGCCAATCAAACGTGGTTTCAAACTGTGGACTTTAGCTGATTCTTCAACTGGCTACGTTCATACGTTCCAAGTATACAGTGGTAAGAGCAATGACGTTGAAGAGGAGTCCTTGCCATGCAGAGCTGTGAAGTCAGTTATAACCCCGGACGTACACAATGTTGGCCACAACCTTTACATGGATCGATATTTCGTTTATTACGAGCTTTTCGCAGACCTAAAAGCCCTCGGAATTTACTCAACTGGCACCGTGAAGGCAAACAGACGGCTTGTACCAACCAAGGCCTTGAAAGATGCCTGTTGTAATGACAGAGGGAAGCTCATAACCAAGCAAGGGGACAGCCACTTCATGTCCACAGATGATGGCTATACAGCAACTGTTTGGCATGACCGAAAACCTATTCTTTTTTTGTCGAACACATTCCCTGCGGTAGAGGATGGCTGTTCTGTCCCACGCCGAGATCGGCAAGGAACCCGTAACATCATACAATGTCCCCCATGTGTGAAAGCCTACAATATGTGCATGGGGGTGTAGACCAAGCAGATCAGATGAAGGGTACCTATGGAGTTGACAGGAAATCGAGACGTTGGTACATGCGACTTGTGTGGCACATGTTTGACTGGGCCTTGAATAACGCATTCATTATTTACAGAGCCAACTTTCAATTGACAAATCCAGACCAAAATTGCACCTGAAAAACTTCAGGGCTTTGGCAGTTGCTAGCTTTGTAGGTGATTTTAGCTCAAGGTTGAGGTTGGAAGACCAGGTCACCTTCCAGTACTACAAGGTGTTAGACACCCACATGTAGACCTAGTCCAACTGGGATATCTGCGTGCAAAGAGGCGATGTCGGATCTGTTTACAGAGAGGTGTGAGACATGGCACGAACTACGGTTGCCATGTGTGTGGAGATATTCCTCTTTGTAGAGTTCCCATGCCTTGCTTTGAAGAGTACCATGCCAATCCTGGCAACTGCAGGGTGTGAAATATGGAACATTTCTTGGAAATATGTACCAAATAGTATGCGAACGAGTATTTCAGTCAATAGAGGGCGCTCTTTCCTTCTCATATAGCCCCACTTCGGGCTAGACATCACTATTCTCACTCTTCCAAGTTTTACATATGCTCATATTGATAAAACTGCTAGAATTCTGTAAATATATTGCTATTCTTCTTGAATATAGAATTCATGAATAATTGCATTCAAATTTGCATCTCATTATCAAACTACTTCTCATCTTTGTGCAATTTTTTCAGGTAACTAGTGCCCCATGGGGTCAAATTAGGTATCAAAATAAAGAGGAGAAAATGGCCCACCACATGAAAGTAATTTTGTGGGGCTGAGAAGAAAGTAAACCTCATAACTGCTGTAAAAATGTTGTTTTTCCTATTATGCAAATTTCTTGTCACGATCATCTGGTTGCCATGGTTACTGTAATGAGCAAAATACATGCTTCTAAATCTCATTTTCAGTTTCTCCATTGTCTTAGCTTTGCATTGATATATGGTTTGATGCACATCACTTGTTTCAGTTTTGAATAATCTGACTCTATTTGAATGCACTTGCATATTACCTCTTTTTCTCAAAATAAACTTGGGAGTGAAAGGGTTAAACAAACTCCAAACAAACAACCCCAAAACAACACCCCAGCCCAACCACCACAAACAAACCCAAAACAAAGACCACACACCCGAAGGCAACACCAAACATCCAAAGGTAACACCAAACCCAAAGGCAACACCACGCCCGAAGCAACACCACGCCCGAAGGCAACAGCACTTAAAAAGCACCGGGGCAAATACAGGTGCTGTTTACGTAGGCCCTACATAGAAACGGGCACGAAGAAACAAAGGACTTTTTAAGTGCATAAAACGGACACTTCAAACAGGAAGAACTAAATCCGGACCGGTGATTTCTTTCGGGCGTGGTGTTGCCTTCGGGCGTGGTGTTTCTTTTGGGCGTGTGGGCGGGATTTGTTTGGGTGGTATGTGGTTGTGGGGAGTTGTTTTGGGGTTGGCTGCTGTGGCAGTTACAGGAGTTCAGTAGTAACAAAGACACTTTTGTTCCCTGTTGAACGGTGTGTATGGTTTGTTTGGCATTTGTGTTTGTGACCCGTCATGGTTTTGTTTGGGTTTGGGATTCTTTAGTTTCCCAGTGCCTGTTTCTACGTACTTAAAAAGCTCTCACACTGTGTTCTATGCACTTAAAGAGCAACAAAATAATGTTATCAAACAGGTCAGAGCTTTTTAAGTACGTAGAAACAGGCACTGGCAAACTAAAGAAGAATCCAAAACCCAAACAAACAAAACAGGTCAGAGATTCGGTGTGGTGTTCTGGAGATTTTGGTGGTTTGTGTTGTTCGGTTTTTAGGTTGTTGGCTATATGTAGTGATCCTTTCGCCGGTCTGGCCGTGTCCGTTTTTAGCACGTAAAAAAGCACACTACTTACAATCATTTACAAAGTTACCTAACTCTAAGGTAGCAAAACAAAATTTCTGTTGCCAACATATGCGACACCCCCAGCCTACCCAACACAAGAGACACTTAACAAACAGGAAAACAACACACGCCAGAAGGCAACAACACACGCCAGAAGGCAACACAACACCCCACGCCTGGGTAGGACTTAAAACTGCATCCGGTTGTGGAGTTTGTTTAAACGTGGGAGTAATGAGGTTACCCTTTGCCACAACTGCCTCCGGGGCACCCTTGGGCAAGGTGCACCTGTATTTGCCCCGGTACTTTTTAAGTGCTGTTGCCTTTGGGCGTAGTGTTGCCTTCGGGCGTGGTGTTTGCCTTCGGGCGTAGTGTTGCCTTCGGGCGTAGTGTTGCCTTCGGGCGTGGTTTTGCCTTCGGGCTTAGTGTTGCCTTCGGGCGTAGTGTTGCCTTCGGGCGTGGTGTTGCCTTCGGGCGTAGTGTTGCCTTCGGGCGTGGTTTTGCCTTCGGGCTTAGTGTTGCCTTCGGGCTTAGTGTTGCCTTCGGGCGTAGTGTTGCCTTCGGGCGTGGTGTTGCCTTCGGGCGTGGTGTTGCCTTCGGGCTTAGTGTTGCCTTCGGGCGTGGTGTTGCCTTCGGGCGAGGTGTTGCCTTCGGGCGTGGTGTTGCCGTCGGGCGTGGTGTTGCCTTCGGGCGTGGTGTTGCCTTCGGGCTTGGTGTTGCCGTCGGGCGTGGTGTTGGATTTGGGTGTGTGGTGGGTTTGGGTGTGTGGTCTTTGTGGGGCTTTGTTTTTTGTGGGGCTTTGTTTTTAGTGTGGCCGGGGGGAGGTTGGTCTGTGGGGTCTTTGGGTTGTTGTCAGTGTGTGTGTGTGGTTCTATTGTTGTAATGAACATAATTTTCTGTTTCATTTGGTAGTGTGTGGATAGTTTTGCCTTTATGTTCCTGTCCGATCCGGTTTGAGTTTTGTTTTTTGTTTGTATGTGCCGTTTCGATGCACTTAAAAAGCCCCCCCCCCCCCCCAACGCCCCACGCCCGAAGGCAACAACACGCCCAAAGCAACTTCTCGCCCGAAGGCAACACCACGCCCGACGGCAACTTCACGCCCGAAGGCAACAACACGCCCGACGGCAACAACACTTAAAAAGCACAGGGCAAATACAGGTGCACGAAGAAACAAAGGAGAACTTAAACCTGACCGGACAAAAGCACAACTGAACTATTTACAGAATGATTGCTTTTTAAGTACGTAGAAACAGGCACTGACAAACTAAAGGGTGTGCTTTTTAAGTGCATAGAAACGGACACTTGTCAAACAGAAAGACCCAAAACCGGACCGGCAAAAACGCAACTGTGAACTATTTACTATGTGGCTCTATTCTGGGAATGGTTTCAAGTCCTGACTGACCGCCTAACGTTGTGTAACACCTGGGCTGTCAGCCAGGACTATGCTTTGTATGGTCTTTCACCTCCGCCATGCAATACAAGTGTTCAGGACATACTTACCTTTGTTTCGGCCTCCATAAAGCTAGCCTTATGGAGAGACCGATGTAACATTGTTTTTAGGGGGTGGGGAGGCCTGCTGATGTCGTCCTGGCGTCGGTGAGGACGGAGGTTAAGCTGAGGGTGGAGTCGGACTTCGTCCGTTTGCCAAGATCGGCATTCGGTAGGCGGTGGGGTCCGCTTGTTTCGGTGAGGGCGGGCCGGGTGGTAGTCAACTTGTAAATATTGATTTTGTTTGTAAATATGGAACTACTGTAATTTGTAAATGGGGCTGTGTTTGTATGTGGGTGGCTTGTGAGGTGCTTGGTTGTAAATATGTTGTAAATATGTATATATGTGTATGTAAGTATCTGTACATATAGTTCTATTACTGTAATGAACATAATTTTCTGTTTGATTTAGTTGTTTGTAAATAGTTTGCGTTTATGTTTCTGCCCGATCCGGTTTGAGTTTTTGTTTTTGTTTGTATGTGCCGTTTCGATGCACTTAAAAAGCTCACTGTGAACTATTTACAAAACTATTTTACATGAAGCTGGCAAACGAAAAATTCTGTGGCTAACATGTACAATCACCCCCAGCCCACCCACCACACAGGACTATTTACAAAGGAAAAACTAATGGAAGCAACACAATATTTACAGGTTAACCGTCACCCGTCCCTCCCTTACCGAAACGAGTGGACCCCACCGCCTGCCGAACGTCGTCCCTGGCAAACGAACGAAGTCAGCCTCCACCCTGAGCTTAATCTCTGTCCACACCGACGCCAGGAGGACGTCCGCGGGCCTCCCCTCTCCCCTAAATACAATATTACACCGGTCTCTCCATAAGGCCAGCTTTATGGAGGCCGAAATAAAGGTAAGTATCCCGCGAACACTTGTATTGCATCGCGGGGGTGACAGACCATACAAAGCGTAGTCCTGGCTGACCGCCCAGGTGTTGCAAAACGTGAGGCGATCAGCCAGGACTTGAAACCACTCCCACAAGAGGGCCACAAAGCCACACTGCCAAAACACATGGGGCACACTCTCCCACCTTGTGCATCCAGTGCGGGGGCAAATGCCATCTCCAAGACGCCACCGAAGGCGCTTGAGATTCGTTACGATGGCGTCGTGTGCGATCCGCCACAGCAGGTCACGCCGGCGGAAATCGAGTGACCTGCTGTGGACTACACGCCACACTTCCGGCCCTGAGGCATAGTCGTTGGGTTGGACCTGACCAACCAAGTCATCAAAAATGGACCGGTACAGGTCCCCCGCACTGGACTGCGAAATGTCCCCAACAGTTGACATGATACGGAAAGTGTCCCTCATCTGACAGTATGCCTTCGTGGGCCTCCAGCTGTGAGGTACACTGTTGCTAAACAGGGTAGGCAAGAACCAACGGAATGATAATCCACCCCAATAACGAACAAAGTAGGCAAACGGCATCTGACTGTCGACGGCACTAAAAACACATTTGGTCAAGGAGAAAACGGAGCTTTGAAGGAAAGTGCACGAGGCCCAATCCCCCCTGCCTAGGAACCTGGTACACCACTTTTCTTCTGACCAGCTCAGTTTTCCCTGACCAAAGAAACCTGAACACGGCCCTCTCGAGTCGCACCAGGACACCCTCTGGAGCGGCCAGAACAGTGCCCGCATACCACAAGAGAGGGTAAACGAAACGATTCATAATTGTTACCTTCCCCAACAGACTAATGTAGCGACCGCCGAAGTCCTTCAACCTAGCTTCCACCAGGTCCACTTTCTCATTCCAGGTAAGTGACTCGGGTGAACCGTAACCAAACCATATGCCATTGATTTTTATGGCGTCGTCCACCCATGATGCCGCGAAGGGCAGTTGTTTCGACCGCCACTTACCTAGACCAAGTCCTTTGGTCTTGGTGGGGTTCAGTGCGGCACCTGTCGCTCTTTGAAAGGTAGACAGCGTGCCAGTAAGGGCTCTGAAGGAAGCTAGGTCGGAGACTACGTGACGTCGTCAGCATACTGGAGGCACTTGACTTCAGCTCCACCGGGTATGTGAAAAGGTCGAAAGAAAGGTTCAACTTGGAAGGCTCTTGCAAGGGATTCACTAAACAATACATAGAGTAGAGGTGACAGGGGACACCCCTGCCGTACCCCGCGTTGAACTCTGAAGGGTTAGTTAGTTAGATGGGACTTAACGACACATCAACACTAATGTGTTATGTAGTGTCATCTAGATAAAAACGGTAAAAATAAAAAGTAAAAAACGTTGGGGAAAATCCTAAAATGTCTAGACAAAAGCAAATGCGGGAGTCATGTCAAAACTTTCTGTAAAGGTTACTTTCTTTGAGAAAGACCAAAATGAGAGAGAGGTCTACGTGCTCAAACAATGTCTTCAGTTCTGGCACAGTGTAATACTTCTGACGAATATGGGAGTATTCATAGCAGTCGACGAGAATGTGACTGACGGTGACATTGCAATCACAGGGGATACAATATGGTCTCTCTTCCCCGTGGAGCAAATAAGCATGGGTGAGGCAAGTGTGGCCGATTCGTGCCCTAGTCAGTACCAAATCATCTCTTCGTTTTCTGGGGGTTGCATTACCCACAGTCCCGACCGTTGGTTTGACCTGGTAAAGTTTGTTCTGTGGGAAAGAATCCCACAGTGCGCTTTTTAAGTGCAACGAAACGGCACATAGAAACAAGAACAAAAACTCAAACCGGTCGGGCAGAAACATAAATGCAAACTATTTACAAACGACTAAATCAAACAGAAAATTATGTTCATTACAGTAATAGAACTATATGTACAGATATTTGCATACACATATATACATATACACATATATACATATTCACAACTAAGTACCTCACAAGCCACATATGTACAAACAAAGTCCTATTTGCAAATTACAGTAGTTCCATATTTACAAACAAAATCAATACCCAGGGCCCGACTTGGCTTTGTGTCCCTCACCAGTTCCATACGGAACTGTGCGCTTTTTAAGTGCATCGAAACGGCACATACAAACAAAAACAAAAACTCAAACCGGATCGGGCAGAAACATAAATGCAAACTATTTACAAACAACTAAATCAAACAGAAAATTATGTTCATTACAGTATTTGAACTATATGTACAGATACTTACATACACATATATACATATTTACAACATATTTACAACCAAGCACCTCACAAGCCACCCACATACAAACACAGCCCCATTTACAAATTACAGTACTTCCATATTTACAAACAAAATCAATATTTACAAGTTGACTACCACCCGGCCCGCCCTCACCGAAACAAGCGGACCCCACCGCCTACCGAATGCCGATCTTGGCAAACGGACGAAGTCCGACTCCACCCTCAGCTTAACCTCCGCCCTCACCGACGCCAGGACGACATCAGCAGGCCTCCCCACCCCCTAAAAACAATGTTACATCGGTCTCTCCATAAGGCTAGCTTTATGGAGGCCGAAACAAAGGTAAGTATGTCCTGAACACTTGTATTGCATGGCGGAGGTGAAAGACCATACAAAGCATAGTCCTGGCTGACAGCCCAGGTGTTACACAACGTTAGGCGGTCAGTCAGGACTTGAAACCATTCCCAGAATAGAGCCACATAGTCACACTGCCAAAACACATGTGACACACTCTCCCACTTTGTGCATCTTGTGCGGGGGCAAATACCATCTCCAAGACGCCACCGAAGGCGCTTGAGATTAGTTACAATGGCGTCATGTGCGATTCGCCACAACAGGTCTCGCCTGCGGTAATCTAATGATCTGCTGTGGACTACACGCCACACTTCCGGCCCTGAAGCAAAGTGGTTGGGTTGGACCTGGCCAACCAATTCATCAAAAACAGCCCGGTATAGGTCCCTTGCACTTGACTGTGAAACACCCCCCACTGTTGACATAATACGGAGCGTTTCCCTCATTTGACTGTATGCCCCCGTGGGTCTCCAGCTGTGGGGTTCACTGTTACTAAACAGGGAGGGAAAGAACCGACGGAATGATAATCCCCCCCAATAACGGACAAAATAGACAAAAGGCATTCTGCTGTCCACAGCACTGTAAACACACTTGGTCAGGAGAAAACGGAGCTTGGAAGGAAAATGCACAAGGCCCAACCCTCCGCGCCTAAGATCCTGGTATACCACCCCTCTTCTAACCAGCTCCGTCCCCCCTGACCATAAAAAACTAAACACAGCCCTCCTCTCGAGTCGCACCAAGACACGCTCTGGAGCAGCCAGAACAGTGCCCGGATACCACAAGAGAGGGTAAATAAAACGATTGATAACTGTTACCTTTCCCAACAGGCTAATGTGGCGATCGCCGAAATCCTTCAACCTAGCCACCACTAGGTCCACTTTCTCATTCCAGGTAAGTAACTCGGGTGAACCATAACCAAACCATATACCATTGATCTTTATGGCGTCGTCTACCCATGATGCCGCAAAGGGCAGTTTTTTCGACCGCCACTTACCTAGACGGAGTCCTTTGGTCTTAGTGGGGTTCAGTCTGGCACCTGTGGCTCTTTGAAAGTTAGACAACGTGCCAGTAAGGGCCCTGAAGGAAGCTAGGTCGGAGATTACGCATGTGACATCGTCAGCATACTGAAGGCACTTAACTTCAGCACCACCAGGTATGTGAAATGGTCGAAACAAAGGCTCAACTTGGAAGGCTCTTGCAAGGGATTCACTAAACAATACATAGAGTAGAGGTGACAGGGGGCACCCCTGCCGTACCCCACGTTGGACTCTGAAGGGGTCCGACGGTAGGCCATTGACGATAACCCGACTGTATACGCTATTATACAATAGGGAGGTCCATTTAACAAAAACTGGATTCAAACTAAACTTCTGCAAAATTTTAAAGAGGAATCCGTGATCAACCATGTCGAAGGCCTTTTCCTGATCGAGGAATCCCACAGTTCCTGCCACTCTGAAGGGATCCGACGGTAGGCCATTAACGATAACCCGACTATATACACTGTTATACAGTAAAGAGGTCCATTTAACAAAAACTGGATTCAAACTAAACTTCTTCAGGATTTTAAAGACGAATCCGTGATCAACCATGTCGGCCTTCTGATCGAGGGAGACAAGCGCACATGGAAGATCACGGTCCATCACATATTCAACTAAGTTCCGCATCAACCAGAGGTTCTGCTGAATACTGTCCCCCCGCACCGCACATGTCTGGAACGAACCTACAAGATCCGGCATGACCGTGCCTAGCCTGTTACAAAGGGCTTTCGCCAGAATCTTGTAGTCTACATTTAACAAGGTAATTGGTCGCTTGTTTTTCGGTTCTAGGGGGTCTCCAGACTTTGGTAACAATGTTATAACGCCTGTGCGTTATCATCACTGAGATCGTGTCCGACGGTACCCCAGAAACGTTTGTAAAATTCCACTGGGACACCGTCGGACCCAGGCGCCTTTCCGCCTTTCATCTTCGCCACCGCCTTCCAGAGCTCGCCGACAGTCAGGGGAGGACCAAGTCCATCATTCTGCTCTTTAGAGGGGGTCTTGTCAATATTATCTAGCAGGGACTGATGAAGGCCCTCATCGACATCTGCCTGCGTATAAAGCTGTTCATAGAAGGTCTGAAATACCTCCACGATGTCGAGAGGGTCCTTCTGTACCGTACCGTGGACGTCACAGACTACCTTTATGCGGCGAATTTGATAGTTGGCTTTTCCTCCGCCTCCACGCAATGCACGCGAGCACGAACGCGGGCCCCATGTAATTTCTGATCCAGATACTGCTGGATTGCGTGAAGTGCGGAGGAGGCCCCGTTCCTCTCCCTAGAGCATAGCGAGAGGAACTCCTCCCTTCTTCGACGAGCTCTTGCTACACAGTATTCAACTGTAAACTGTTTGATGCGGGACTTTACGTCATCCCACCACTCTAAATCTGATGAGAAGGCCGGCTTCAATGTTCGCCACCCTTCGTACCTGGCTTTAAACTGTTCACTGTAGTCTGCCTCCGTTAGAATATCTGTGTTCATTTTCCAGAACCCCCTCCCTGTTGGCCATGACTCTGGAGGCTGGAAGGAGACAGTAACTGCATCATGGTCCGAAATTGGACATGTCACAACTTCACAGTCACTTGGTGACAGTGCAGCTGGAGAGTACACCCGGTCCAACCTTGAGGTGTCTCTGCCATCAGGGCGATGCCAAGTGAACACAGACAAGCCGGGATGTTGCGCTCTCCAAACGTCAACCATGTCGTGATTCTTTATGAACATGTCCAATTCCGACATGCCGACACTACAGCCCGAAAAAGTACGTATGGACATTCGATCAAGCTGTGTGTCGGGGACGCAGTTAAAGTCTCCGGCCAGGATACACGGAGCACTGCCAGGAACAAAGGATGGCAGGGTCATGAAAAAGTCCCTTCTGTCTGAAGGCCGATTGGGCGCATACACGTTACAAAGGAAAAATTTCCCGCTAGGGTGTCTTATTGTAATGCATACCAACCGGCCCTCATGATCAGAATCAACTTTTCCGACCAGGGGAGTCCACCTTGGCGAAACTAAAATAACTGAACCACACGATGTTGTTGAACCAAAGGAAGCATGTAACCCCCCACCCCACTCAAAGGACCAGGTGTGGACATCGTCCTCATTCGTAATGTGGGTCTCTTGGAGGAAAACGAAGTCCACACCCAGTGATTTGCAAAATTGGAATATTCTGGACCGCTTCCGACTGTCCCTCATGCCGTTAACGTTCAGGGACATGAGGGATAGGGGATCAGTCATGGTGGAATATGCAACTACACGTCTGTCTCTGACCTGGCCTTTTTATTCTTACATTGACTTGGTGCTGGTGGCCCAGAAAGATGGCTCCCCCGGTCTCACTCTTCGCCTGAAGCTGACCTTTTCAATTTAGACTCTGGTTCTACCCCCTCACATACATCAAACCAGCCCTCCCCGGATGGCGGATCCTTTGGGGAGGCTCTGAGGCAGGTCCCCCAGCATCTGACATGGCAGAGTCAGTCTCCGAGTCTGATGAGAGTTGAAGGTCATTCTCCACCTTTAGTAATCCGGCCTCCCTTGGTGTCGAAGAGGATGATGACAGAGGGCCTACCTCAGGGGTCCCAGAGGCCCCTTCACATTGTTTAGAGGCAAGGAAATCCTGCTCCACCTGATGTGCCACCTCATCCTGTGAAGGGGACCTAGGTTCTTCCACCATAGGTTCTGGGCCTGGCTGAGAGGGTTCATGATCCGGCCCCACCTCCGCACTAGCACGGGCCGAGTACGAAGTGGGGCAGGAGCCAGAGACATGTCCATCCTCCCCACAGAGGTTACACCGCACCTTGTTGGGACACTCAACCTTGTCGTGCCCCACCTGCAGGCACTTGCCACAACGTCTGTTGGGACACGACTTGGCTTCGTGCCCCTCCTCTCCACACTTAAAACAGGTGCGGGGCTGTCCAAAGTATCTTATATGGGCTTTGGAACCCTCTATGAAGAGGAAGGACGGTATTTCCCTCTTCAGTACCATACGGAACTGCCTCTTTCCGTTCAGGATGCCCTTCAACTCACCTGCCTGATAGGTGACCCATCGCATGTCGGAGACAGTCCCGTACTGACTGAGAACCCGCGCCACCAGGCCCTGATCGACCTCAAAGTTCAGGTACAGAACTGTCACCACCACAGAGCGATCATATGGGGTGACAGTGAGCCCCTCCAACCCTTTAAGGCAAGACACGCCCTGAATTCGGGCAGCATCTGACCTGAACTTTAGGTCGTACGTGTTGCGGGCCGCAAGCGGCTGCAACATCTTTATTTCCTTTACCTCTACACCATTGTTCTTTAACATAGTAAACGCCTGTGGGGGAGAAATGCTCACCCCGACGAAAACTCTATCTTAACGATTGTGCTATCCCGACCTCCGGGCATAGCAACAAGTGGTTTGTGGCACTAGGCCACGCAACAATGAGAGAGAAAAAAACTTTTATTTTCCTTAAACGTGCTTCGAAACGGACACGATCGCAAACAAAACCCGTCGGAAGACAAACATAATACCAAAAACCATTCACACGCTGCAAAGAAAACGAAAGTCTCTGTCACCACCAACACCGCTCCGACCCCACACCAATCCCCGAACACCACAAACCCTTTCTTTTTACGTACGTAGAAACAGGCACTGCGAAACAAAGAACTCAAACATAACAACTATTTACAGATTCCTTTACATTGGGCTAGAAACCAAAATTTCACAGACAGTCGAAACAAAACACCGGACATCACATGGTACAAGTGTTCATGTGGTCAACCCCCAGTTTACAATGATGTACTCCTCACATGAATATAGCCGGACCCGGACCAAAGGCAAACCTAAAGGCAGACTAACAACTCTTGCTGGGACTTGATCTTTTCAGTCCTTGGGCTCGGTACTGGTCTTTCAGAGAGACGGTCTCCCCACTCTGACACCTCACCCGAGGCCGACCTCTTTAGTGCAGACTCTGACCCCTCCCCCTCACACAAATCAAACCAACCCTCCCCAGAAGGTGGATCCTTGGGAGGAGGCTCCGAGGCAGGCTCTCCACCACCACCACCACCACCATCATCATCATCATCATCATCATCATCATCATCATCATCATCATCATCATCATCCGACATGACAGAAACAGACTCTGAGGAGAGATGGAGGTCCTCCTCTACTGTCATGATTGCAGCCTCCCTTGGTTCCGTTGGCAAGGATGGTGGAGAGTCCGCCTCAGGAGTCACGGTGCCCGCCTCACACTGTTTGGAGGCGAGGAAGTCCTGTTCCACCTCGTGTGCCACCTCCTCCAATTCCTGAGTGGAATATTTCGGGCCAAGTTGCGAGGGCTCAGGTGCCTGCCCCACATCCTCGTCCCTCCTCCCCACAAAGGTTGCACTGCACCTCGTTGGGACACTCGGCCTTGTCGTGCCCCACCTGCCAGCATCTGCCGCAACGTCGATTAGGACACGACTTGGCTTCGTGCCCTCCTCTCCACACTTAAAACAGGTGCGGGCTGCCCAAAGTATCTTATGTGGGCTTTGGAACCCCCTATGAAGAGGAACGATGGTATTTCCCTCTTCAGTACCATACGGAACTGTCTCTTTCCGTTCAGTATCCCCTTCAACTCACCTTCATTGTAAGTGACCCACCGCATATCGGAGACAGTGCCGTATTGACTCAGAACCCTCGCAACCAGGCCCTGTTCGACCTCAAAGCTCAGGTACAGCACCGTCACCACCACAGAGCGATCATATGGGGGTGACAGTGAGCCCTTACAGCCCTTTAAGGCAAGACGCCCTGCATTCGGGCAGCATCTGACCTGAACTTTAGGTCGTACGTGTTGCGGGCGGCAAGCGCCTGCAACATCTCAATCTCTTTAACTTCCACTTTGTTGTTCTTTAACACAGTAAATGTAGCGGGCTCCAGCCGAATACGAAAATAAATCACAACCAGACAATTCCATAGTTTCATACGGGTCAGTTTATTTAGTCTCCTGGATTCTTTTCCTAGCTTGACTCTTACTTCACCACAGTAATGAACATGACTTGACCTAGGCTAGTTATCTTGGCATTTCACTTAATAGGACTTGATCAACTTGAACTATTAACCTTTATTTGACCAAGGTTGACTTAGTTAACTTCACTTGACCAAGGTGGAACACCTGACCTCTAGAGTTGACCACTGTTGAACAGTTGCCCACCTGACCTAGTCTGCCACTTGACCACCTGACCTACTTTGCCACTTGACCACCAAGTTCACCACTCGACCACCTGACCACTCGACCACCTGACCGTCAAAACTTATGGTTCCATTCTGGGACTGGACCCACTAAAATTTCTGAAAAACGTTTACGACTTTACAAACGCATTTCCTTCTGCAACCGGTCTCTAAGGCGATTGAAGTTAGTTAGCTTCTAACAGCTGTTCTACAGCCGGGCAATCATGACAGCATTTCAATGCAGCAGTACAACGATACTGTATCAACGAACGTACGGAGCGGTGACCATTACACTCCCACCAAATTACTTTAACCTCAACTAAGAAAAATAAAGAACAATATAAACATGAGAAAGTAATTTCAACTGCATCGCTCAATCCTTACCAGCAAACAATAAACAATGATAAATCAACGATTTTGAACTCTGACCTTAACAGCCTAGAGACCTTACTTGGCCTTGAGAGGCAGAGGGGGGACTTTCAACATTTTCCACCAGGAGAACAAGTTTTTGGATTGGACGTTCCAATTCTAATATCTTGAGTCGACTCCCTAGGGCCTTAGACCCCATCCTAACCCAAACTCTTCTCACCAAGCCGTCATCATCAGCTTCTGCTGTCTTAACCACTGCAAGGGGCCATTCCATACGTGGAGTCTCATGATCCTTGATAAGCACGATATCACCGACCCTTAAGTTTCTTCTTGGGACATTCCATTTCCCCCTCTGCTGCAAATTCTGAAGATATTCTCTCTTCCAACGGGACCAAAACTGCTCTGAGAGAAACTGTACCCTTCGCCATCTTTTTCTGGCATACAAGTCTTCCTTAACAAAATTCCCAGGAGGTGGTAAGGGAGAACTTGACTTCATAGTCACTAGGTGGTTTGGTGTGAGGGGTGCCTCGGCAGCTGGATCCAACATGTTCACAGGTGACAGAGGACGACTGTTGACAATGGACATTGCCTCGTACATGAAACATCTTAATGATCCATCATCCAAACGTCCAGGACATAGGGCCATTGTGGCTTCTAGTATATTCCTAACAGATCTGATTTGGCGCTCCCAAACGCCTCCAGCGTGACTTGAGTGAGGTGCATTGAAAATAAAGGTACGCTGTTTTTCTGTCAGGTATGCTGTGACTCGTTCAACATCTAACTCCTTCATGGCTGCCTTCAACTCATTGGCGGCTCCAATAAAGTTACTTCCTTGGTCAGATCGTATTTGTCTCACTGTGCCCCTGATAGCAATGAAACATCTTAGTGCAATGATGAAGGCGTCTGTCGTCATGTCTTCTACTACTTCTATGTGGACAGCCCTGGAACATAAACAGGTAGACAACAATCCATAGCGCTTGTATTCCTTGCGCCCATGTTTTGTGACGAAGGGACCAAAGCAGTCTATCCCGCAGAAGGTGAAGGGTGGTGACGGCTCTACTCTATCTTCAGGCAGGTCAGTCATTTTTTGTTCTTCAACTGGACGTCTCAGCCTTCTACAAATGACACACCTTCTGATGAATTCAGCAACCAATTTGCTCCCACCAAGAATCCAGTAGCCCTGGCTTCTTAATTCATTTAGAGTTTGACCCCTACCCTGATGTTTGATCTGACCATGACAGTGAGCAATTATCAGTTGAGTCATGTGTCCACTCTTGGGTAAAACCACAGGATGCTTCTCATTGAGTGACATAGAAGACTTCCGTAAGCGTCCTCCTACTCTGACTACACCATCCTGAATGAAAGGGTTGAGATTGAAGAGTTTACTGGTTGAAGGAACATCTCCTTGTTTGTTAAGCACCTGTATTTCTTCCTTAAAGGTTTCCTTCTGAACAAGTTTGATCACAGAAAGACCAGCCTGATTAATTTCCTCAGCTGTCATAACCTTGTTTCCAGTTTGTCCTCTTGCAAGACATTGGATTCTCGCCACAATTTTGGTAAGTTTAGCCCAACTGGAAAACTTGCACAACCTCTCAAGCAAATCCCTTGCAGATTCTGTTTGCATACTAAAGGCTGTTGCTCTAACTTCTGGATCTCCCACCATTAACTCCTGTTCCACATAGTGACTTTCGATAGGGTCACACTTCCACAGAAATTCTGGACCAGTGTACCAATTTGTTGAAAGAAGTTCACCTGCGCACAGGCCTCGTGAAGCATGGTCCGCAGGATTTTCCTTGGTGGAGACATAATGCCACTGTTTAACATCCGTGTGCTCTCTGATGAGTTGTATTCTGTTGGATACAAAGACATGGAACTTCTTAGCATCATTATTGATGTAGGCTAACACAACTTGGGAATCGCACCAGAAATGTTCACCGTCAATATGCATCTGCAACTCTTGTTTCAACTTGGTACTCAGTTTAACAGCAACAACGGCAGCTGTAAGCTCCAAGCGAGGAACTGTGACAACCCTTGTGGGTGAAGCTCTTGACTTTCCAACAATCAGGGTGCAGTGGACACGACTTCCTGCGACAAATCTTAGGTAGGAACACACCCCATATCCAACAGTGCTCGCATCTGAGAAATGGTGGAGCTCTACTCTCGTGAGAGGGCCAAAGTCTAGTGGCTTGTAACATCTTGGAAGATGGATGTCCCTTAAGTTGGGAATATCTTCCTTCCACTGCTCCCACCCTGGTCTTAAGTCTTCACAGATTACCTCATCCCAGTCAGTACCACGTCTGCACATCTCTTGCAAAACAGCCTTTCCTCTTAGAACAAATGGAGAGATGAATCCTAATGGGTCATACATGCTAGCAACCAACGATAAAATTCCACGGCGTGTATTGGGGCGTTCTTGAACATTTATCTGAAATGTGAATGCATCTACTTCGATGTTCCAGTACACACCCAGGGTTCTCTCAATTGGCAGCATTTCCTTGCTTAGGTCAACTTCTTGAACATCTGTAACACGTTCACTGATTGGTACACTTTCAAGCACAGAACGGTTGTTGGATATGAACTTGTGTAGCCGAAGGTTTCCCTGTGAAACACAATTCACGAGCTTCTCTTATTAATTCTTTGGCCTTCTCAACACCATCCACACTAGTGACTCCATCATCTACATAGAAGTCTTGACGTAAGAATGGTGCAGCCTGGGGGTAGTCCTTCTCATACATCCTTGAAAGATACTTGAGCCCAAAGTTCGCACAACCAGGTGATGACCTGGCTCCAAACAGATGCACGTTCATTCTGTACTCCAAGGGATCTGTGCTGGTGTCACCTTCAGGGTACCATAAAAATCTCAAGTAATCTCTGTCTTCAGGACGGACATGGAACCTGTGAAACATCTTCTGTACATCGCACATCACAGCAACATTCTCCCTGCGAAACCTACACAGGACTCCAAAGAGACTATTGGTAAGATCAGGTCCAGACAATAGATAATCATTTAACGCAGAGCCTTTATACTTGGCTGAACAATCGAACACTACTCTCAACTGGTCTGGTTTTTTCGGATGAAAGACCCCATGGTGTGGAATGTACCATACCTCTCCAGGTCCTGGTTTCTCTGTTGCTAGTTCGGCATCACCATCCTTCAGCATCTCATCCATGAACTGACAATAATTTCCTTTGTACACCGGATCCTGATCCAGCCTTTTCTTGAGATGGGACAGTCTCACAACTGCTAACTTCCTGTTATTTGCCAAATTGGGCCGTGATTTGAAAGGCAGGGGCATCTCTAAGTGACCTCTCGAATTCACAGTAACACCACTCTCCATGAAGTTGAGAAACTGTATATCTTCCTGAGAAACACTAATGTCTCCATGTTTCGAATCTGCAAAGTCTCTCTCTAAAATCTTCAAAACATCTCGGGGTATAGCTGGGGGGGCTTCCTTCACACTGATACGGTGGCAGAACCCCGTGACGTCTGCCGAGTCCGCTGAACCAAGTTTTCCAACAACACTCCAACCTAGATCTGTCCTTATAGCATACGGTTGGTCTCCTTCTCCGGGGATGACCTGTCGAGGAGTAAGAGCTGTAGAACAGTCAAAGGCAATCAATAAACCTACCTCACAATCCAACAACGGGGGTATTTCCGATGCTATATCTGATAGGTGATCCCAGCTGCTTGCCGTCTCACAAGTGGGAATGTGACTTCTGTCTAGGGGAATGAGGTCTCGGGTATATGTGACTGGTAATTCAACAAATTGACTTGAGGAATAACCACGAACTCTCAGACCTTTCACTCTTTGACACATGACTGTTGCATCTTTCCCTAGGATGGTGGTCAGCTTGAGCTTAATAGGATTTGTGGGCACACACAACTCTTCGCAAATTTTCTCATCAATGAATGTACTGTCACTTTGTGTGTCAAGGAGGGCATACACCAGTTTCTCTCGTTCCGGTCTGCCAACACTTGATACCCACACTGGTAGAACATTAGTGGTGCAAGAATGACCAGCATTGGTTTTAAGAGACACAGCAGCATTTTCTGTACTAGGCTGTTGGTTAGAATTCTGAGGAGTCGCTTTAGCTTACACTTTTGACAGATGTGGCGAGATTTACAATGCTTGGAGTAGTGACCAGTACGTAAACATCCAAAACATCTTTTTTGTTCCGCTTTTTACGTGCTAAAAACGGACACGGCCAGACCGGCGAAAGGATCACTTACATATGGCCAACAACCAAAAAACCGAACAACAAACCACCGAAATCACCCACAACACCCAAAACATCTTTTTTGTTCCCTTATAGATTCCTTTCATCTATGGGTTTGCTTGCAAACACTAAACAAGATGACAAGTAATGCTCCCCTTTACAGAATGGGCATGACTTCTTTCTCTCAGGCTTGGCTTCACTGGAACTGGATTGCCCCTGGGTTACCGACTTCTGTGCAACATCTGTTCCAGAGGAATGTTGGTCTGAGGCTGGTCCTGTACCTGCTTTTTACGTCCTAAAAACGGACACGGCCAGACCGGCAAAAGGATCACTACATATGGCCAACAACCAAAAAACCGAACACCAACAACACAAACCACCGAACACCAACAACACAAACCACCAAAATCGCCCAGAACACCAGACCGAATCCCTCGACCAGCGAGGACACTCCAGCTCCGGCACGGCTTCTTGGAGTCTGTTACCACCAACAGAAACCACCACCAACGACCCAACAACACAATCTCAAAACAACACACGCCCAAAGGCAACAACACGCCCCAAGGCAACCACAGCGCAGTGGGACATGGGGGGGGGGGGTCCACTTGTTACATTAAAATCACTATTTACAGTTTACTTACAGTATATACAACTATCTACACGTAACGAAAACAAAACTTCCCAAAGAGATCGAACGAGCCCGGCAGGGGATCGGGAACGTCCACTCTCTTCGGGAACCCAAACTGAACTGGGCAAATACAGGCGCACCTTGCCCAAGGGTGCCCCGGAGGCAGTTGTGGCAAAGGGTAACCTCATTATCCCCACGCTCAAACAAGCTCCACAACCGGATGCAGTTTAAAGTCCTACCCAGGACTGTACCTGTACTTAGAGAACGCACAGGCTTCCTTTCCTCTCGCTGTGGCTTTATATCATGGAATGACTCTGTACCTCGAACAGCAGACAGAGATGCAACTGGATGACGAGCAATTCTTGCCTCCTTCTCTACAAATGCCACAAATTTTGCAAAGTTTGGGTACTGATGTGTGTTGTCCAGTGTGTCTGTTACAATACGACTCCAGCGGTTGATTCCCCAATCTGGAAGTTTTGCCACCATCTTCTGGTTTTCCTTGCAATCATTCAAGACAGTGAGGCTCTCAATATGGGGCATGGCATCAAGGCAACTCCTCAGGAAGTCTGAATACTTCTGTAAAGCAGCACTATCTCTCTGACCAACTCGAGGCCACTTGTCTAGCTTGTCTCTGAAAGCCTCTCCAATTTTAAACGGATGTCCATACCTTCTGTCCAAGATTTCCCATGCTCTTTGGTAGTCACTTTCAGATCTTCCATAGAAGCAGCCAGCTATGGATTCCTTTGCCTCTCCAGACACATACTGCTGAAGGTAATAAATTTTCTCTTCAGCAGAAATTCCCTTATTCTCAATAAGTGTGGCAAAACTCCTCTTGAAACTCACAAAGTCCATAGGATTTCCTGAAAAAACCTTTGGAGTAGGTACAGGCAGTCGGTTTCTATCCATTGCACTTGCCAGTGCCTGGGTAGAGATGATTTGCCAACAGGATCGTGAGTGTGAAGAGCAGCTGAGCGGGCAGTGTCTGCCTTTAAACCTGGATTGTCACCACCCTTAAACTGATTACCACAGGGCATCTGCACGTGATCATTATTGGGTTGACTTCGGGGCTTGAAGGTAGTGGCTTCTGGATTCAAGCTTCGTAGGCATGTTGGGTTCTTCATTTTCCTCTTCTACTTCTGATAAAGCATCACACTTTGCCTCAGCAATTTTCACAGCAGTGCCTGCTTGAATAGCCTCTAATTTCATTTTCTCTTCTTCCATCTGAACCTGCATTTTAAGGATTTTTGACCTCTGAAGCTGTTCTTCCTGGAGTGCCTTTGCTGCTGCCAACTTCTGTGCCTTTTCTAGCTCTGCTCTTGCCCTTAAAGATGACACTGAAGATTTTGTGCTATGACAAGATGGGATTGACATACGGTCACTGACTGATTCACTAAAAACAGATGGATGCCTACATCTTAGGTCTTTGGTTTGACTGACATCAAATTCTTCGGGTGATTCTAGCCTTTTCTGCATTAGAATGTCCAACAGAGCTTCACTTATTGAACAGCAATCGTCAAGCTTACTTACAACTTCACTGTCAGGTTGGTTGGTTTTCTTAAGTTTGTCATACGCACCTACGACTGCTTCACGGGGTTTCTCGATGGTCAGCTGAAATTCCTGCAGTTGGTTAAGGCCTTGAAATACCTTCAGGTCCTTTCTGATCCTTGAGGCATGCTTTCGCCATTGTTCATATGAGGAGTTAACTGGTTTGACTTGACTGATTTTTTCTTCCTCTTGATTTTGTTGTGCCTTGTGTGTCAGTTTTTTCTGTCTTGAACTCCTTCGCAGGCCATCTTCCATGCCCTCTATGTTTGTCTGGGCTGGTGTGCCTTCTGGGATGTTGTGAAGGTCTGGGTCAGTACTAGGGACTAGGTCCTGATTTTCAATTTGGGATTGATTTTCTTGAACCCCTGTCTCCCCCTCTGACTCTGATATCTTCTCAAGCATAGACATAGTGAATACCTGAATAAAATCCTGACTTAAGGTAATTAACCAGAACTGCGTATGAAACAAGGTAAAATGAGTATTAACTGTACTGCAAACCACTGTACTGAAACTGTGCAGGCTTTTACACTAAGCCTGACTGACCCTTTAAGACTGTACTGAGTCCCAAATTTAACAACTTGCAGAATTAAAACAACTTGTAGAATTAAACCAACCAAACAACACATGTAGAAAGCTGTATTGTACATTTACACTAAGCCTGACTGACTCTTTGAGACTGTACTGAGTCTTTAAAGTAACAACTTCCAGAATTAAACCAACCAAACAACACATGTAGAAAGCTGTACTGTACAGATAGGCCTACAGTGTATGTCACCTTTAATTTCATGCATGACACTGACCTCACCTTTAATATTCCATGCATAACACAAATTTCATATACTTGGGCACTCTATTTCATTAACCTTGCCCATTCACTGTGTACCTTTGGCTTAAATTGTCCTGCTTGCAGATAAATTAGGTACAGTTCTTGCATTTCACATAGTCACTGGTAATTAGCCCTGCAATGACGTCAGAATTCTTCTTGGACCCGAGTTTACTCATAAGTTTTGACTGTAGCGGGCTCCAGCCGAATACGAAAATAAATCACAACCAGACAATTCCATAGTTTCATACGGGTCAGTTTATTTGGTCTCCTGGATTCTTTTCCTTGCTTGACTCTTACTTCACCACAGTAATGAACATGACTTGACCTAGGCTAGTTATCTTGGCATTTCACTTAATAGGACTTGATCAACTTGAACTATTAACCTTTATTTGACCAAGGTTGACTTAGTTAACTTCACTTGACCAAGGTGGAACACCTGACCTCTAGAGTTGACCACTGTTGAACAGTTGCCCACCTGACCTAGTTTGCCACTTGACCACCTGACCTACTTTGCCACTCGACCACCAAGTTCACCACTCGACCACCTGACCACTCGACCACCTGACCACTCGACCACCTGACCACCTGACCGTCAAAACTTATGGTTCCATTCTGGGACTGGACCCACTAAAATTTCTTAAAAACGTTTACGACTTTACAAACGCATTTCCTTCTGCAACCGGTCTCTAAGGCGATTGAAGTTAGTTAGCTTCTAACAGCTCTTCTACAGCTGGGCAATCATGACAGCATTTCAATGCAGCAGTACAACGATACTGTATCAACGAACGTACGGAGCGGTGACCATTACAGTAAACACTTGAGGGGGTGTAACATTCACCTCCGACTCGAACTGCAACTTAACGATTGGCTTGGGTTTGGGTTTGGGGTGGTTTTGTACATAGTTAGCACAGACATTTTGTTTGCTAGCGCAATGTAAAGAATTCTGTAAATAGTTCAGAGTTATGTTTTTGTCCGGTCAGGTTTAAGTTCTACTTTGTTTCTTCGTGCCCGTTTCTACGTACGTAAAAAGCCCCCAACTTAACGATTGTGCTATCCCGACCTCCGGGTATAGCAGCATGTGAGTGTGGCTCGAGGCCACGCGCGAACAAAGGTAAAAAAGAGCACGGCAAACCTACTCTTTTAATACAGGACAACGCGTACACTATAAAGTTTCACAGTTTCATACAGTTGCAAGCAATACAGCACGGTTATCACACAGCTGTAATGCTATCGCACAGTGATGCAAGCCAAGCACGGCAAACGAGAGCGCTTTTTAAGTGCATCGAAACGGCACATACAAACAAAAAACAAAACTGTGGTGGTCGAAGGCAAACACCACGCCCGAAGGCAACACCACGCCCAAAGGCAACAGCACTCAAAAAGCACCGGGGCAAATACAGGTACAGCTTGCCCAAGGGTCCCCCGGAGGCAGTTGTGGCAAAGGGTAACCTCATTACTCCCACGTTTAAAGAAACTCCACAACCGGATGCAGTTTTAAAGTCCTACCCAGGACGAGAGCAGATCGAAATCACGTCCGCTCTCGTCGAAGACCTGAACTGGACTGAGAAAAAACCCCTCAGTACTCTTTTCTAAAACGAAATGTAAGAAACAGAAAGGGAACCCAACGCAAATTACTGCGATAAGGTAGACGTGCTTTCAAACAAGCACGACAAAGTCCTTATCTATACAAGTTGACTCCACCCCGGACCCCTCGTGGCAGGTGGACCCCGCCCGGACCCCTCGTGGCCCCTTGGGGCAGTTGTGATGATTGTTTGGTCTAGTGTTTTGGTTTTTTTGGTTGTTGTTGGGTGGTGGTGGTTTGGTCTGGTGTTGTCTTTCGTTGGCGGTATGTAGTAATATTGGTTTAGGGTGGCCGGGGGAGGTTGGTTTGTGGGGTATTGGGTTGTCAGTGTGTGTGTGGTTCTATTGTTGTAATGAACATAATTTTTCTGTTTGATTTGGTGGTGTGTGGATAGGTTTGCCTTTATGTTCTTGTCCGATCCGGTTTGAGTTTTTGTGTTTTTGTTTGTATGTGCCGTTTCGATGCACTTAAAAAGCCCCCCTTATCTATACAAGACCACACCCAGCGATATAGCCTGCACACAGACATAATAGTATCGTATAACAATAGTATAGTATAATAAAGTCCCAGCCAGATCATTTGGTGTGAATGGTATGTGCCCGGTTTTCTTTTGGGTTTCTGTTCTGTCTGTATCTGTGCTCATGCATGCTATAAAGTTTGGTAGTTCAGTGTAAATAGGTTTGCCATTGTTCCGCATTAGGTCCGTCCGGCTACAAGTATGTGAAAAGCACATCACCTTGTTAATATTGTAAATAGTGGGGTTGGCCACATAAAAATTTGTTGCTGGCCTAGTGTATATAGTTGTCCTTGTGTTTTATGACACGTCAGGTGTTTTTGTTCCGGAGCACGTCCGTTCCCGAGCACGTAAGGAGCACCCATAGTTACAAAAAAAGCATTGTACAGACTCAACCTGAACACTCTTCTGTTAATGTAAATGGGTATGTAAATAGTTTTGCCTAGTGAGATTGTAAATAGTCCTGTGTAACTGGGCTTGGGTTCGGGATGGATTTATGCAAAGTTAACACAGAAATTTCGGTTTGGGTTTTGTTTCTCAGTGCCTGTTTCTATGTACTTGAAAAGCTGCTAACCTGTAGTTTTGCATGAATAAATTTGTAAATTGTCTTATGTAATTAACCTTTGTATATAGTCCTTTGTTCATAGTAACACAATTTTATGTTTGTAGGTGCATGTAAATAGTTTGCTGTTGCGTTTTTGCCCGGTCCGGTTTGGGTTCTCGCCCTTTGTTTCTAGTGCCCGTTTCTGCGTACTTAAAAAGAAAAAATTGAACAGTGACTGCTCATTCGTACAAGTTTGTGATAGTCAATTTTGACTTGACAATTCCCACTGTGCTTTTTAAGTGCATAGAAACGGACACTGTAAAAACAGAGACTCCAACCCGGACCGGCAAAAACACATCCACGAAACATTTACATTCTTATCTTACATTAAGCTAGCAAAACAAAATTTTGTGGCAAATACATAGTTCCCAGTCCCTCTCAAGTTTTTGTAGGTCGAGGAGAGTGACTCCAAAGATTTCCCTTTCAGGAACCCCCCCCCCCCCAAAAAAATAACTTTTTTTACCAAAGACAAAACTCCGGTTGAAGAACAAAACACAAGTTACACAGAAACAAGGCGCGGTCGGAAAAGAATGGACACGACGAGACCTCGGTATTGCCAGATTTTCTGTGGCGAAACCGGCTCAACTGCCGGCCAAAATCACATGAAAAAAACACCAAATCAGAAAATTGACCATACAGTATAACACTTGTCAACGTTTTCAAAGCTTTCAATGCGATATAGGCCTATATCATTACGTACCCCAATCTATTATTGCTACAAATGGGGTGTACATTTTAAACCCGTTACGTCCCACTCGGGTGACTATTAAAATCGGGGAAAAAGAAGGGTTTTTCTTGAAATCTGGTGAAAAAAAGGTGGTTTATTTTAATTTCCATTAAGACCGCCAAAACGCCGTTTGGCGTACACTTTCAATTTTTACCGGCAGACAAAGGTAAAAAAAAAACGCCAAATATGCCTATTTTGGCGTTTAAACGCCAATATGGCACCGTGCTAGACCTACTAATTACTACACAGGCACGCTCTAAGGTTTTTTGCAGTGATACAAGTTGAGCACGTGAAACCTGAACTGTTGGGTGTGTTACTTTTTGTCTTCGTGATTTTTGAAGCCCGCAGGGTGAATTTAGAATATCACGTGTTGGAATTCCGTTACTCCCTGTGAGGCATTTATTTGCGCCCATGTCATGTGCCTATCATGGCACATGATACGTCCTGGGTAGAACTTTAAACTGCATCCGGTTGTGGAGCTTCTTTAAGCGTGGGGATAATGAGGTTACCCTTTACCACAACTGCCTCCGGGGCACCCTTCGGCAAGGTGCACCTGTATTTGCCCTGTGCTTTTTACGTGTTATTGCCTTCGGGCTTGTTGTTGCCTTCTGGCGTGGGGTCGCCTTCGGGCGTCAAGTTGCCTTCTGGCGTCAAGTTGCCTTCGGGCGTGGTGTTGCCGTCGGGCGTGTTGTTGCCGTCGGGCGTGTTGTGTTGCCTTCGGGCGTGAAGTTGCCTTCTGGCGTGTGTTTTCCTGTTTATAAATAGTAAATAGTCTTGTGTGGTGTTGTAGGACATGGGGGGGTGTTGATTGGCCACGGAAGAAATTTTTGTTTTGGCTAGCTTAGTT
>JAIZAY010000948.1:0-25119 GCA_029531755.1 Holothuria leucospilota | reverse complement strand
TGGGGGGGTGGGGGGGGGGGGGGGTGGGGGGGGGGGGGGGTGGGGGGGGGGGGGGGTGGGGGGGGGGGGGGGTGGGGGGGGGGGGGGGTGGGGGGGGGGGGGGGTGGGGGGGGGGGGGGGTGGGGGGGGGGGGGGGTGGGGGGGGGGGGGGGTGGGGGGGGGGGGGGGTGGGGGGGGGGGGGGGTGGGGGGGGGGGGGGGTGGGGGGGGGGGGGGGTGGGGGGGGGGGGGGGTGGGGGGGGGGGGGGGTGGGGGGGGGGGGGGGTGGGGGGGGGGGGGGGTGGGGGGGGGGGGGGGTGGGGGGGGGGGGGGGTGGGGGGGGGGGGGGGTGGGGGGGGGGGGGGGTGGGGGGGGGGGGGGGTGGGGGGGGGGGGGGGTGGGGGGGGGGGGGGGTGGGGGGGGGGGGGGGTGGGGGGGGGGGGGGGTGGGGGGGGGGGGGGGTGGGGGGGGGGGGGGGTGGGGGGGGGGGGGGGTGGGGGGGGGGGGGGGTGGGGGGGGGGGGGGGTGGGGGGGGGGGGGGGTGGGGGGGGGGGGGGGTGGGGGGGGGGGGGGGTGGGGGGGGGGGGGGGTGGGGGGGGGGGGGGGTGGGGGGGGGGGGGGGTGGGGGGGGGGGGGGGTGGGGGGGGGGGGGGGTGGGGGGGGGGGGGGGTGGGGGGGGGGGGGGGTGGGGGGGGGGGGGGGTGGGGGGGGGGGGGGGTGGGGGGGGGGGGGGGTGGGGGGGGGGGGGGGTGGGGGGGGGGGGGGGTGGGGGGGGGGGGGGGTGGGGGGGGGGGGGGGTGGGGGGGGGGGGGGGTGGGGGGGGGGGGGGGTGGGGGGGGGGGGGGGTGGGGGGGGGGGGGGGTGGGGGGGGGGGGGGGTGGGGGGGGGGGGGGGTGGGGGGGGGGGGGGGTGGGGGGGGGGGGGGGTGGGGGGGGGGGGGGGTGGGGGGGGGGGGGGGTGGGGGGGGGGGGGGGTGGGGGGGGGGGGGGGTGGGGGGGGGGGGGGGTGGGGGGGGGGGGGGGTGGGGGGGGGGGGGGGTGGGGGGGGGGGGGGGTGGGGGGGGGGGGGGGTGGGGGGGGGGGGGGGTGGGGGGGGGGGGGGGTGGGGGGGGGGGGGGGTGGGGGGGGGGGGGGGTGGGGGGGGGGGGGGGTGGGGGGGGGGGGGGGTGGGGGGGGGGGGGGGTGGGGGGGGGGGGGGGTGGGGGGGGGGGGGGGTGGGGGGGGGGGGGGGTGGGGGGGGGGGGGGGTGGGGGGGGGGGGGGGTGGGGGGGGGGGGGGGTGGGGGGGGGGGGGGGTGGGGGGGGGGGGGGGTGGGGGGGGGGGGGGGTGGGGGGGGGGGGGGGTGGGGGGGGGGGGGGGTGGGGGGGGGGGGGGGTGGGGGGGGGGGGGGGTGGGGGGGGGGGGGGGTGGGGGGGGGGGGGGGTGGGGGGGGGGGGGGGTGGGGGGGGGGGGGGGTGGGGGGGGGGGGGGGTGGGGGGGGGGGGGGGTGGGGGGGGGGGGGGGTGGGGGGGGGGGGGGGTGGGGGGGGGGGGGGGTGGGGGGGGGGGGGGGTGGGGGGGGGGGGGGGTGGGGGGGGGGGGGGGTGGGGGGGGGGGGGGGTGGGGGGGGGGGGGGGTGGGGGGGGGGGGGGGTGGGGGGGGGGGGGGGTGGGGGGGGGGGGGGGTGGGGGGGGGGGGGGGTGGGGGGGGGGGGGGGTGGGGGGGGGGGGGGGTGGGGGGGGGGGGGGGTGGGGGGGGGGGGGGGTGGGGGGGGGGGGGGGTGGGGGGGGGGGGGGGTGGGGGGGGGGGGGGGTGGGGGGGGGGGGGGGTGGGGGGGGGGGGGGGTGGGGGGGGGGGGTACTTACTACTCAGAACAAGGTTTGGGACCTGCCGTGGTCTCTGAAATGGTACCTTCAAGGAACGTAGGGTCTTCGTTAGTCGAAAAGCCCCTTACCCTACCTAGAAGTACATATAATCTAGCCTTTAGAACGACAAACTCAAGGGATCAGAAGGAAAAGCGGTTGATCGGCAATCCTTGTCAGCCCTTTGGCTTACGCGCGGACGGCTTCCTCTGTTACTTTCTTCGTGAATGGAAGCTTGGCAGATCATGAAAGGTTCAACGTGCAAAACGCCTTAATCATAATGCATCGGTATCTGTCGAACTCACTGACAGTAGACATGAAGTTAGGTTGTGCTGTTCTGGGTAGGGTTGTTCCTGGGCCGGGATGGACTCCCCACAGTAGTGGTTATTCTGTGAAACGGTAATGTTGGAGTCAGGCAAGATACGAGATGTTTTGAATATCCCAAACTTCTCTGATTAGGGAATTAGGTAACAACCAACTAACTCATCTCTCTCGCTACGGCATACCTACCATTACAAGCGCTTCGAGGGGAATGGATAGTCTAGTGCTCTAAGACATGAAGGGCGAGGGTTGCTGGTTCAGAACTTGCTCGTTGTCTTGCTAGTTGGTTCTTTTGCCATCTTGTATGCGTTTACTAGGGACAATCGATGTTCGGGTTAATCTTACGTGATATACTCTGAGTGAGGATGCCATTCCATGGATTCAAACTGACTGTAGGTTCAAGGTTGCGCTAACTTGACAGCTAGTGAAATTTGTCCCCATATTCCATTCTGGCAATCTCATCCTATGATGGCCCTTAGCTACGTTAAGGCCCAGGAAACTCTTTGTTTACCTAACCCCTATAACCTCAACCTAACCCCTAATAAATCGCGAAACATAACCCAATTAAATCGCGTCACTTAATCCCATATAAATCGCGTTACCTAACCTCATGTAAATCGCGTAAAATAACCCTTTGTAAATCGCGTAACCCTAACTTGAGGTTGTGGGGTCAAGATAGGTGACGGAGAACCTGAGCCTTAACTTCACCTAGGGTTAACATAAAGATGCAGATTGTAAATATGGATAAAGAGGGACTGAAATTTCACCAGCCAGTTCAAGTCCTTGAACCTGGGGTAGTGTCGGATCCACGGGAAAGCGCACGTCATATAAGGGTTTCACTGTAGATTAGCACGAGGATCAATTGGCCCTGGCAAACACGCTACTGATGGCAGGAATCTAGCCGGTGAATTCGAGCACACAAGTTCTGCTCCTAAGACTTTCGCTCTAACATGAAGATAAGCACTTTACGAGCATTGTCCTCGAAAGCCGTGGTAAGCGGTCGGTTTGCCACAGCGTAAGAGATGGTTAAGTCAGTTGTCACTGAAAAACCAAACCAGAGAGGTTTGTGGGCATTCAT
The DNA here is from genome assembly GCA_029531755.1 of Holothuria leucospilota. Lineage (NCBI taxonomy): Eukaryota > Metazoa > Echinodermata > Holothuroidea > Aspidochirotida > Holothuriidae > Holothuria > Holothuria leucospilota. Next base: position 21,903 of record JAIZAY010000948.1, on the reverse strand, counting down.
ATTACACCCTTATCCTCTACCTGCCCCTACACCACTGTCTCACAGAATACTTCCATTACAGTGGAGAGGGAGATGAAAGGGGCTCAGGAATCTTCCCTTCCTGAACGGCAAGACAAAACAACACGTCTACTGTCAGTGTTTTCTACAGATATCTGGCGCAAAGGCTGAGGAGTTTTGTATGTTGCGCTGTTCATGATATATACGCTTTGTTTTCACCCGCGAAGAGGGCACAGGGGTAGGCCGTTAAAATCCAAAGGGACGTGACAAGGTGAGCGGCTCAACCGCCTTCTAGCCTCATTGAGATTGTCACTGGGGCTGGGTTGTATAGACTTTTAGGTACGGTAAGGGGCATTCGACTGGCGAACTTGGTCATGGGTTCCTTCAAGGTGCCATTTCAGAGCTCTAAGTAGGTCTTAAGGTTTGTTCCGTATAGTAAGTAACATCTTCTGATGACGCAGTGAGGATGGGCAGTCCCCGAGGATGAGCATTTGGCTCTGATCGGTAAAGTGACCAGACTAAGAAGTAACCGAGAACCCGACATTTTTTGGTCTGGCCGTCAAATTTCAAGGCAACTCCTTGGGCGACTGATAAATTCAGATGCGAGGAAGAGGATTCTGTGTGTGTGTAATCTCGTGACGAGGTGTGATGGAGTCTAGTGTTCACATGCCTGTATTCTTCAACAAAGATGGTGTGAAGACGAGACGAATGGACCTTGGAATGACCATATCCCTGACAAGGAGAGCTAAGTTAAGATGTTCCTCAACTGTTGTCTCATCAGGAAATGTCTGTTTTACCGTTGAGATGGCTGACACTGGTATCCACGAACCGTGTTCGCCTGTATTCCCTCCTTCGTTGATGAAAGAGAACAGAAGATTGGTCGTATTGGTTAGAGAAGTAGAAGAGGCAGTAACTTTCCTGATGGCGCCTAACGTGGTGGTTTTCATCTCCTGAATCGTAGGTTCTCAGTGTCGGTGAATGAAATCTGAAGGTTGTCAGTCTGTTCCTCGTTGGGAAAGGCTGCACACTGGTAAGAAAATGTGACAGTTTCCTCACATCTAGGTACAAAGCCTCGCGGTCTGTATGTAAGAGCTAGCCTCGAGTGTGCAGATGTTCCCTCTGTGGTAGGAGTGTAAGGATGTTCATCTCGAGGTAGGTGAGGACACGAAACCACGTTTGTCTCTTTCATATGGGGCGATACGGTGGAGTCGACAATTCTTTGTGAACTCATTTCTGCAGAAAGCCCCTGACACAGGGTTGGAAGGTTGGTAGGTGTAAGTCATCGTGCTGGACCAGGCTAGGGAGAGTGTATGCTTTGAACCTGGCACATTAGGTTAATACAATACAATCACTATTGATTCCATGACATTGCAAACAAATGTGTAGAAAGGTTTACTTGCCAACTATACCAATATACTGGAGGTGCTCAAAGGCGCTGAGCAAGGTCAAAACAACACACTGCAAAGAACAGAATTAAAAGAGAATTTAAAACAAGGCTAACAATCATAAACAATGCAGAATTAAAATTCTTCATAAAATAAAGACAACAAAAATAAGTCTTTAAAGTTACATACCTAGTTGGCTGTGTAGATGTTGGATTCGTAATGCACTGTAATAGTAAGGGGAGGGAGGAAGTGAGGAAATGTCAATAGTAATGGTCATTAAAATTCATGGGGTCGACAGCATAACCATGCAAAATTTCATTTTAAGACATGGACTTGGAAGCAGATTTAGTTTATACTGTAATGCTGTTACAAAGTCCAACAAATCAGTACACTTTAAGTGACAATATAATATAATATAATATAATATAATATAATATAATATAATATAATATAATATAATATAATATAATATAATATAATATAATATAATATAATATAATATAATATAATATAATATAATATAATATAATATAATATAATATAATATAATATAATATAATATAATATAATATAATATAATATAATATAATATAATATAATATAATATAATATAATATAATATAATATAATATAATATAATATAAGGCAATGCAATGTAATGCAGTATAATGCAACCTAATGCATTATAATATTATATCATATCATATATGACTAAATATAATATCACATGTAATATCGTATCATATAATAGAAGACTTAATGTAATATAATATCATATAATTTGAGACTAAATATAATATGATATAAGACTTAATTTAATATAAGACTAAATGTAATATGAGACTTAATGCAATAAAATATCATATAAGACTTAATCTAATATAATATCATATAATATAAGACTTATTGTAATATAATAATATATATAATATAAGACTTCTAGTAATATCATATAAGACTTAATGTAATATAATATAATATAAGACTTAATACATAATGTAAGACTTAAGACATAATGTACATAATGTATATAATATAAGATTTAATCTAACATAATATTATATAATATAAAACTTAATATAATATTAATACCTTAATATAATATCTCATATAATATATAAGACTTTGAACCTATTCTTCAGATTTTCTTGCATTTCGAAGTCATCTTTATGTAAGGTATTTAGAGGGCATGATGGGTTTTTCATCCAAGAGTCATAGTGTGTACATCGTCCTCCCATTTCCTGCTACGTAATGGTCTTTGAATATCACCGTTTAATTTATTAATTAAACTTGGCTTTACTGAATTGTGATTGTATCCCTCAACAAAGAAGACCATTGATAGGTTACCCTGGCACCTACGGCTAATTCTCTCGCAAAAGGGTCTTACCTATGGGCACTTATGAAATGTACACACTATGAATCTACGGTTTTCCCATCTAAATTGACCTTCTGTAAAAGCTTTTGTAACTTGCAAAAGTTTGTGGAAAAAGTGGAAAAGTTTGAGTTAAAATAGCTTGCTATTTGTGTAACGGTGTAAATTCTCTGTAACTGACTTGTATGTATGTTACATTATTCGCTTGTCGGAATTTACAGTACTATTAATGGGGTTAGGGTTTTTCCCACCTGACTTTTGTGATTGTAAAGAATTTACACGTTTTGAAACATTTTATAATTGTTGAATTGTGTAAATTTATGTTGCATGTTTTGCTATCAATTTAATCAAGCAAGCAGAAAAAACTTAATAAACTAAACTGAAAAAATGTTTCTACTTCTATATTATTTTGTCTGTCTTACTTTGCAAGAATTTCCTTGAGAACATAATGACCTACATTATGATCATGCTTAGTTTAGGGGTGACATAAAAAGAAACGATAGCGTATACCCTTCGTTAAAAAACACAAATGAAAACAGCTTGTTTCGATAATAATAAAACAAGAATAAATTTCAAAATCTGTGAATATGACCAGAAAGCCAAAAGGCTTAGTGATTCCTTGCCAAATGGGGATGCTTTGTTGCACTGAGGTTTATCCCTCAAAGTTATCTTTATAATTTTACGATGTTTATTTAATTTGACCTCTGCTGACCTCACATGACCTTTGAACCCCACTAAATAAAACAAAGCTAAGTGTCACATACACACACATACACATACAATCAATAAAAGTGAATAGCAAAACAACCAAATCTTACTTCCGTCCCGTAAAGTTCAGTCACACATTGTCGTGCTGATGATGCAACAGCCAAGTGCCAACTGCGTAGAGGAGAATAGTTACTGTATCCTAAATATATAGTTATTTAACCTTCAGGAAAGGAATCCCAATAGTAATGGAACTTGTTACTTAAGATATTGACCCTTCCACTGTCGTCACGTTTTTGCATGGCGGCAGTCCCATTTCCAGATAAGGAACTGAGGGGGATTTTCCATGGAGCGATGGGGGGGGGGGGGGAGGCGAGACACGCTTAAATAAATTAAAGCAATGGTGATTTTGATTTTGAATTTTCTCGTGGGAGGAAGTTTTTTCACGGTAGGGGACTTACGTCCTGGGCAACGGGTTGGGGGGGGGGGGTTAACTGGGAATACACATTGACCAGTCAATCGAAGTCAAGCAGTAGTATCACTAGTAAGTGTACCAATAGGATGGGACGCAAAACATGCTCTCCACTTTTGATTTGAACATGGGTCCATAAACCAGACATGACGCCCAGGGGTGACGCCAACGGGGACAGGGGACCATGGCCCACGTCGGAGAAATTTTCCAATTTTCAAATATCGTCGAGGAGCTTAATCCGAACACGATATATGTAATTCCATATCGTCGCCCCGACGACCTGTTTGATTTTGCTCATAGGCACTGGCGTAGGCAGGATTTTTGTCTGGGGGTATCTGCAGGGCCTGAGGGGTCCAAGGGGGGGCACCCTCCCCTTTGAAAAATTTTTGAATATTAAGTACCCTTCAGATGCAATCTGGTGCAACATTAAGCATCATTTAAAGTCAATTTTTTTTTGTTCCATTACAAAAAAAATAAATTGCTCTGCAAGTAATAGGGGCGTACACACCCTGGATCCGGTCCTGAACTGTCATAAGAAAAATTTTGCTAAGCAAATCAAAGGTTGTCAGTACATTGGTGTAGTCGTGTAGTCAGGCGTTTTCCGCCTAGCACTAGCCTATCCAGATTTTTCCGGTGTTGGTGTAACTCAGTCATAAGAAATGTCAAAGAAATTATCAAAAGTCATTAGCGTTATAACTGAACGTAGCCAATAGTTTCGGCTCCAGAATATTGATAAAGTCATGGGTTGAGCACTGGCATAGTCAGGATTAATAGCTGGGGCTTTCTGCAATAAGACAAATTTTGCAATGCAAACAAAGACGCAATGGCATAGTCATATTTATTTACGACGTGTACGGGAAATGGAGAGGTTAGTGGTATATGGAATAATTTCCTGCGCAAAATTACAAACTTCCGAAGGAGTTAGAAAAATAAATCTGTGCGTGTCATTACAAATTTAACGACGGTAGCAATGCTAAATGTGGTAATTCAGTAATTTGTTTGAATAAAGCTTTAGCAAAAGGGCGCCATCATCTATAGAACATCTAGTTGGAAAGTTAGTGAGTGAGACAATTGACCGCAATACTCTTGCCAAATTTAGGGAAATAAGTGAAAAATCGAATTGATTTACAAATGATTTTTTTTTTTTTTTTTTTTGGTTCACTTCCAAGGTACTCAAGTAATTAACGTTGAGGAATGATTTGCACTTCCTTCAGGTGTATATGGGCATTACGTATAGGCGTAGTTTTACAGAATTCGATTGGGGAAGATTCTTCAATGAAGACCCCAAATTTTCCTTGCTATAAACCCAAATTTTACAATTTTCTTCAATAACACACCCAAAATAACGCGCCGAAAATTTACCTTTGCCACCCTTTTAGCAACTCATCGCCTTTTTCGGGACTTTGGGTTGCTACTCCCGTCGGGGAGCTTGGCCCCCCTGTCGGGCAAATCTTGGCGCCACCCCTAATGACGACAAGACCAAAACTAAGGCACAAAGGATTTTAGCCATTGAAACCTTCGCCCGGCACAAAAGTAGTTTGAAAATTGATAGTTAACAGCCCTGGTAACCAGCCTAGTTCCAATGCTACCTAAGTGCAACCTGTCTTTAAGCGAGAGATCTTTCCTATTCACGACGTTGGCCCAAATGTCAACAAAAAGGAAACCCTCCAGAATGCACCCGTTTCTCGACCACTTGCATAAGGGAGAATGATGTCCTGCCATCTGGACTGAAGCCGCTCATCTAGTAGTTTTTTCGGTAAAAACATCTGCCCATTTTGCCCCAGTTATTGGCTCAGGAACTTAAAGTTTTTTTTTTAAGTCAGGATTATGAAACGAAAAGTTATGACACCAAAACTTATCTCTGTTCTGAAAATTACTTTCAGTCTTTCGAAAAACGCATAAAATGACATTTAACTTTACATTTAACACACTGAACGTGTGGATACATACAAATAATGTGGCTTTTTGCCGTACAGCGGAAGCGCCCCTACTATTTTGTGGCGTCACTATTTTGTGGTTAAAAACACAACGATACACTGTGTCACGGTTCTCCCTTCAATTTCTTTGACCACTTGTGAAAGCTCAGAATTTGGCCCGAAGAGACCCTCCTACCAAACCGTGGGAGAATACCACAACCAGCAAATTTGGTACGTGTGGACTTTAGCTTACAGATTCGTTCCTTTACTTTATCGCAGTAAACATTTTGCCGTTGGACCGACTTCGGTTTTAGAGTCCACTTGGTCGAATTGAGGTCTGGTAATATTTGGAAGTCGGTCAAAGGTCGGACTGACGTCTAGGAACAACCCATTGAGACTTCAGAACACGTGAGATGGAAGTCTGAAAAAATGTTGAACGGTCCTTTCGCTGAAGTCGGAATAATGTTATATTTAAGGCATAAATCGCATTTGGTGGACTATTAATGGTGACTAAACCGTCGAGACTTCAAATTTAGGAAATAACGGACGAGGCGAATCCTATTCTACCACCGAAAATGCGTAAAAAACTTCCATTTTATACAGGTCAGTGTTTAACCAATCAGAATACAGGGTTCTCAATAAGAGAATTGGCTAGAGGTGGTAAGATGACTTTTAACAGTCGGGTGTAGCCCAAACAACGTCTGATGGTAGTCTTTGCCTATTGCCTTCATCGATCTGACATCAAACGGACGTAGAACCTGTCCCAAACCGGCGTCGATCCGACTGTAAAATTTTACATGACTATCTCGAGAGAGAGATTATTTGTACCCATCTGCACAGCTACAACTTATTCATCCCCTACCATCTTGCTATAACTCTGGTTGAGACGTCCTGAATCTGCACCCCAGGTAGACAAACCCTGACCCCTATCTGTATATCTTGTAATGGAATCCCCTCCAAGCAAAACTTTACCCTTATCTTCCCCACCACGAGAAATGCCACAATCCGTTTCCCAATTTTTCACAACTTTTCAAACAATGTCATCCACCGGTAAACCCGTAAAAGAATTTGAAAGGTCAACAGTTTCAACCAGAGGTTCTTTTTCATTCCCCGCAGATTTATGCCCCCCCCCCCCCACCTTGACTGTAACTCACCCCTTTGAGCCTTAAGAAGTAACCAAATGAAAAGTCCTTCAGACACCGTTATTAGATTGCGTTTCTGACAAGCAAAAAATAAATCTCTTTACATGCGTCCCTATGGACAGTTTAAAGAACAAATGCAATCACCTAAATTATAACTGGTATCCTAGTTCATGAATGGTTCCTTTTCACCTTGTGACAATATTTTTATTACTTAGTTGTTACCTTCATGGAAAATAACCCCTTGCTTTACCTTTTGTTTATAACATTATGTACAGAAACATCTTCACGCACTCTAAAAATGTCCTATTCAAATCTGAATAGAATCTAATCAATAGGGGCACGAACCGGAATATTGTCCGATCTTTGACTAGATTCGGCTCATAAATGAAACAAATAGTTTCATTTTTGAACCATTTCTAGTCAATTTTGAAACAAATCTTGTCAAATATTTGACAAGATTCCGGTTCGTGCCCCAATTGACTAGATGTTATTTAGAGTACAGGTACTTGTAAGGCAAATGGGAGGAGATTGCAAAAGTTTCTTAACATCTCAAAACAAATGTGGGGCCGCTGTTTATTCCCACTACAGGAAAAATGCAGTCACTGAAAATGGAATTAGTATACCCCGGTATCGTAATTTATGAGTGGCCTCTTCTTGGTCATTTGACAATATTTTTGTTTCTGAATTGTTGAATTCATTGCGAGTAACACCTCCCTTTACATTTTGTCTGTAATATTTTTGTTTAAAAACATCTTCAGAGGTTTTTGTAAGTCAAACAAGAGGAGATTTGCAAGAGTATGCTTATTTTTCAAAGCAATTGGGGGGGGGGGGGGGGACTACTTATCCCTTTTAGTCCAATTGCAAAAATTCAACCACACAATCCAGGTATGCCAAAGCTAAGCATATTATTAAAAGTATACATCTTTAACAGCTGGAATATCTCATAGAGCAATCCACCCGAATTTCTCATTTCTAATATTCGGCTGTGCCAAACTGCTCTGAGTTATATGAACAAAAAGATTTTAAAAATGGCTAAGAAAAGAAACCTTTACATCCCTGACAACACCACCCCCACCTCAAAAAAAAAAAAAAAAAACACGGTATACGAGCCCGGATTTGACAATTTCGTCGGGTAGACGAGGTTATAATACAATAAAAAAGTGTATGCATGTTATTCCCAATACGTGTCAGCTGCCCTGATTGATCTGTATTTGCTTTGTATAATCACAAATCTTTTCAAATCAGATTTTCTGAAGAAAACTGAAAAATAAAACTAAACCAACCTATAACTCATTTCACCAAAGAAGCACATTGTGCAAAATATGCTATGACTTGGAATGATATTGTATAAAAGTTTAGCTTCGGGCACCTCTTGACCTACTTAGTCACTGCCCAGGGAATTAAACCATCATGTTATCCCGAGGGCAGACTGTTTGCGAAGCCCGTCTGCCAAACAACGTATGCCTGAACAAGGAATATACAGTACAGCCTCCTACGTAGGCAAGCTTTTCGTTGGACATAACCTTGCAACCACCTTGTTGAAACATGAGACCTCAGACGAATAAAGGTTTCGAAACAGCCCAAAACCTCGGAATGTGCCATTTGTAGCAACCTGAAATTTTGTTAAAAAATTTATCAACTATTGGTTCGCTCCGCTTAGATAGCGTTGTAATGTTTTAACGACTCACCACACCTCCTGACTATAGTTATTTTTTGTAAAAGGCCCAGCTGACAACGCCTAGGTATACTGAGGAGAGGATTTACTTCTATGAAGAGCAAACAGCTTTCGCACTCTTCGCGCTCCTATTAGCACAGCTTACCTCAAATGGCTATCTGAGGGGCTTACGACATTATTGCATGCCGTGCCCTCGATCGTCAAACCTCACGGCGCCCTTGCAGATGATGATCAAATTGACTACCTGTAGACCCATTTCACCATGGAAGTACTACCAAGGAGGTAGTACTTCCATGATTTCACGCACGTCTAGTTTCTAATGGCAGAACAAGTAAGCAGTAATGATGGGGATGGGGGATGGGGAATTGATGTAAATACGTGTACAAAGTGACCAATCAGTGAGGGAACAGCATACCGTGTGTGCGCGCTTGTATTGCACGTATATAGGTTAGTCCATCCGTAATCAGAGAAATCCTAATCTTTAGCTAAAAGCTTAGGAATTTCTCTATCCGTAATAGCTCCATGCGTGTGGAAGGATATTTCAAATGGGGGAGGATGGTGTTTGCTACGACACTTATTTTGCCGTGAAAAACACAATTTTCATCCTGAGGTTGACAATTATTTTGCTCATGGGGCAGGGGGTGTCTCCAGGACCCTACCTCGTAATAGATGGTGTAGAGCACTCATGACTTTTTGAATTCCTCTTCTTCAACAAGAATTCATTTTTATATCACAATGAAAAATCATGTATATGGCTATAAACAATTAAATATGACCGGAAAACTTCACCTGGGCAAAAATCCCACCCGGCAATCACTCCTCAGATGACTTCAGCCACCAGAAAATTTGAAATTTTCTTTGGTGGGAATTTTCCAGGGGAGATTTCTCTGGTGGAGGTTGTCGACTGGGGAGGGGGCTAGTTGTTCGGGAACCCACGCGCCACACACCATACGTGAACATATACCCAACATGTGCACAAGAGAAAAAGAGAACTCGCTACCGGTACGTCTCTGGTATCAAGATGAACGAACTGCGTGGCACGGTTTGTTACTATACATAATATTGTGCTATAACGGTACTTTATAAAGCTTGACCTATTAAGCATAATTTCTTTACTGGTAACAACAGAATTTTAAACGATTAAAGCAAAAATGAAAATTCAATCATTTAAGCCCTTACTCAAAATCCATATCTGGCTTTATATCTGGAAATATCTGGTTGATTAAAGACTTTATATGGCCATATAAAGCCATATATAACTTGAGTAAAACACAACCCAGATATGCATATAAAGTTTGATATGGCCATATAAAGCCAGATATAACTTGATATAATCGTGATCCAGATATGTATATAAAGTTTGATATGGCCATATAAAGCCAGATATAACTTGATAAAATGGTGATCCAGATATGTATATAAAGTTTGATATGGCCATATAAAGCCAGATATAACTTGATAAAATGGTGATCCAGATATGTATATAAAGTTTGATATGGCCATATAAAGCCAGATATAACTTGATTAAAACATAACCCAGATATGCATATTAAGTTTGATATGGCCATATAAAGCCAGATAAAACTTGATATAATCGTGATCCTGATATGTATATAAAGTTTGATATGGCCATATAAAGCCAGATATAACTTGATAAAACTGTGATCCAGATATGTATATTAAGTTTGATATTGCCATATAAAGCCAGATATAACTTGATATAATCGTGATCCAGATATGTATATAAAGTTTGATATGGCCATATAAAGCCAGATATAACTTGATAAAATGGTGATCCAGATATGTATATAAAGTTTGATATGGCCATATAAAGCCAGATATAACTTGATTAAAACATAACCCAGATATGCATATTAAGTTTGATATGGCCATATAAAGCCAGATAAAACTTGATATGATCGTGATATTGATATGTATATAAAGTTTGATATGGCCATATAAAGCCAGATAGAACTTGATTAAAACATAACCCAGATATGCATATTAAGTTTGATATGGCCATATAAAGCCAGATATAACTTGATATAACCGTGATCCAGATATGTATATAAAGTTTGATATGGCCATATAAAGCCAGATATAACTTAATATGCTAGATATGCAAATGAGCATTTTGTTAGTTTGTTTTATTATTTATTTGATTTGATTCTTGGATTATGCTTGTTACAAACTAAGACATGTTTTGGATATAGCATCACTTTCCCAGACATTGCAGTTATTTAGTGGCTACACTTCTGTTAATACCGCAGTGTACTAAGTGAACTTAGGCAAATAATTTGCATATTTGGGCGGAGCTTGTATCTAAACCTACATTTTTCATGATTTCGGAAGTTGAAAGTAAAATATGCACCACGCAGTAACCAAAATTTAGAGTCAAATACGTAATTAAGTTTAAAATAAGAAGCCCATTTCACTGTGATTACATAAAATAGGAAATTTCAAGGCATTTTTCTGTTCACTGTTATGAAATAAGTTGAATTTATGTACTTAAGTCAATTCAACCTAATACTTACATTAAATTCTAATTCATGGAGCACTTAAACATTGTTTTCTGATGTTCAAAGTCTCCATGAGGATTGTGGACTATAAGTCCTAACTATGATTCATAACTAGAGCAGATCTGTGCCATATAAAGGCTTGATCCAGACAGAACTTTATCTGGCCATATATGGTTTTTATAAATTCCATATCTGGTGCAGATATGGGCCAGATATAAATTTCCATATATGGACCAGATATGGGCCATATAAAGAGTGAGCCATATAAAGTTTTATATGGGTCATATATGGCACAGATATGGGCCAGATATAAATCTCTTTATATGTGGCATATATGGATTTTCCATATATGGGCAAGAAATGGAGTAGCCATATATGGGGCATATCTGGGCCATATAAAAGTGAAACTTTACCTGGGCCATATATGGCCATATATGGCCTTTATATTATATCAAGTTATATCTGCCCAATTCTTGTACAAGCCAGATATGAATTCCATATCTGGCCCAGATACGGGCCAGATATGAAATCCCATATCTGGGCCATATATGGATTTTGAGTAAGGGAGGCTTTTAACCATGAAATAAAACAAGCTGACACGTCTTGTTCAGGTTTAGAAAGTTTAGTAAAGGAAATTAAAAATATGACGGTCAGAATTAAGAACACTTTAAGTTACAACTTTGAGTCTGCACGAGTCGTCATACATTGCCCATGGTCGTACTTCACTCTAGTGTAAGGTGGTAAGTCCGTTTTTTTTTTACTTCAGTCAATCACAATAACTTTACGTCAATGCATTATTTCAAATGATTTCAAAATTTCCAGAATTTCCCAATATAGGAAGTTTTGCAAGTATCCAAGTCCGTATAGCCAAGAAGGTGAGGAGTTGGCTCCCTACAAAAATTTTCGCCCAAATGACAAATTGCCGTTGCGTTAATACTCTTTAACACATCTTCCCCTTAAAAAATATTTTGCACCCCCCCCCCGAAGCTATCTCACCCTTCAGCCCCCCTTGTCTGGCTACGGGTCTGTAAGATCATGGCTGGTACTCAAGAAGTTAGTTTTCAAAATGTGAAATAAGGACACAATATCTTGGAGGCGCTTCGAAAGGGCACTTTTACTACCCCACTGGGATCACCGCTCGTTTGCAAAAGGAGTAGTTTTCTCATGAAAGGAAGATTAAAAAGTATTCTCCAAGGGCCCATGGTCTTTGCCTTTTGGTGACTGAAGAAGCATAAAGCCTACATACATTAAATCACAAATATCACATTCTTATACACTTCGTTTCCGCTGCTTCTTAACCAGTCAAAGAAAGAAAAAATACAATAGACGAGTTGGGAATTAGATTTTGCTGTACTATGTAGTACAGATCAACTCCACGGACATTTTCGCACAGATGCGAACGCTACCAGCGACTGTTGTTTTTGTCTTTCACAATTTACCGCCATTCTGCCCAACGTTTTCGGTCCAAGAAAGGAGATTAACTTCAAAGAGAACTTTTCTGCTAAAAGAATTCTCTTTGACCCGTGACTGATGTCTAGAAAACCATGGTTCTAAACTCGAAAATTATGCTTGATTATACCAGGGAGCTGTGACAGCTCCCTGATTATACAAAATGTCTGTCTTGCACAAGCAGTGTCTGTTATGGTACACTTTCCTTCCCAGCATGCACTGTACATCGAAGTTTGCCATCTCGTTAATTATAAGTCGCAGCACAACTAAGAAGCGAATCGGCACCAAAACTAAAGTGCGCGTTGCTATTATGTCCATGCATATGAACAAGGAGACCAGCTTATATTCTTCCAACGAAGTATCGACTTTTGAAGACTTCACGTCATTAATGTTTTTTGTCAGCAGACAAGAGAGGCCAGAAAGCCAGACAAAAGACATCATATCAAAAAGATTATTTCCATCTTGCTCACGATATACCGCTTAAGTCTGCAGTTGGTATTTGCACGTTTCCTTGAAAATAAACAGTAAATATTACATGATGTTTTGAGATTTTCAGCATGAACTGATAAGTCCAAGGTTGTCACTTTTGTTGGTGACTTTGAAACAAACGTTCAGTTACAAATACAGCTATCGCATACAATCACAATCCACTTCACAATCTGTTCTGGGTGGGAGTGGGGGTGGGGCATGACCTTAGTGACCAGAATTAATTCAAGCGCGAATAGAGGATCATAGAAGCGAGGGATCAGGGGCTTACGTAAGGTCCCTGGAAAATTTGGAGGCTAGATGGTCTTGTGGTGTAATCTGAGGTATCTTCACACAATTTTAATCCATTGAATGGCTTTTTCCAGCATTTCGAGTTTGATTTCATTGGACCAGCTATATTGCAACTATGAAATCAAACATGTGCCCACTACTTTCGTTAGGGTTCTTGAAAAAAGTGAGGTGGACTATCCCGTCACGACTTTCAAAGACAGGGGAGGCATGTCCCTCCCGCCCCATCCCTTGACGTCCATGGTGTTCCATACAGTAGAAGTTCAAGTTGCACATTGTTACTTTGTATGTCATACTATTACATTTTAACTGACTTTGCTAATTTGATATGGCATACTGTGCAAGATTAAGGACAAGAAAAAAAGATGTAGAAGAAGAGACAAAAACTTCCCTCCCAAGACTTTCTACTTCTGCGATTGTCTCTGGCATGTGCAGTCCTTTGGTCTCAGGTAGAAAGAATGACAGTATTGCAGTGAGAATACTGACAATTGTAAACATAACTGGAGGTATAGGCGTCCAGATATCCGACAGAATGAAGACGAGCAGACCAACCATGCCGCCAATACGAGATGATGAAGGCACACATTTCACCAGCAGCGCCTCTGAAAAAATGATAAGGTTAATAAACAAACACTAAAAACAAAGTTAAAATAGAAAAAAATACATAAAAATTAGACATTGTAGCAAGTAAGCATCTGGCATTAATACGAGACAAGAAGACAAACCTGGCCATAATTGTAAAATGCAACCAGAAAGCCCGAAGGCTTAGTGATACCTTGCCGAATGGGGATGCTCTGTTGCACTGAGGTGACCCCAGATGACCTTTGACCTCCACAAAAAACAAAAGAGTTCTTCCTCGGACCATAATGCATCAACCTACCACGTATGAAATATATCCAAGATTCTTATCTGGAGATATCGTGTTAAAATTTTCAGTGCTTGTCCCCAGGTGATCCAAGATGACCTTTGACTTCCACCAATAACAATAGACTTCTCACCATAATGCATCCACATACTAAGTATGAGATCTACCCGAGCTTTCTATCTTGAGATTATGGTGTTAACAAAGTTTTCAGTGTTTGACCCCCGGTGACCCCAGATAACCTTTGACCTCCACCAAACACAATAGGGTTCTTCCTCTCAACATGACAAATCTACATACCAAATATGAGAAGTTTCTGTCATTGCTACCTTGAGAAATCGCGTTTACAAGCCGTTTACAAAGTTTTTGCCTTTTAACCTCCGGTGACCTCAGATGACCTTTGACCTTGCCAAAACCGATAGGGATCTTCCTCTCAAAATGACAAAGCTATATACCAAATATGAAGTGTCGGTCATTCCTATCTTGAGATATCGTGTTTACAAGGTTTTTGGCTTTGACCTCTGGTGACCTCAAATGACATTTGACCTCCACAGAAAACAATAGGTTCTTTTTCTTAACATGACAAATCTATATACCAAATATGAAAAATGTCCTTCATTCCTATTTTGAGATATCGTGATTACGAGCTTTTCGGTTTTTTGACCTCTGGTGACCTCAAATGACCTTTGACCTCCACCAAAAACAATAGGGTTCTTTCTCTCAACATGAAAAATCTATTTTTTGTCTCCTTTTATTGTTTTCTTCTTTTCTTCTTTTTAATTTTTAGAGTGATATAATCATGGCGGCGATCCCGGGGGGACAGGGTGACATGTCCCCCCAATATTTGAGAAATCGCCGCCGTTGGATATAATACAGTACAAATGAAATGATATAATATACAAACAATAACACTGTGATGTCCACTAGAAAAACATGAGAATATAATATACAATGCCAGAGTAATGCTTTTTTGCATAACTAATCTGTAAATAAACTTTGACAAGAGGTAAACGCTTTTCTGATGTCATCAATATGTACAATCTTCTTATTTTTTACTTTTTTATATTGTTCTACTTTAACTTTAAATTTGAATATAGAAAAGAAAGCATTCACATCTGGTATACTTTTAATCAATTTGCATTTAAAAATATACTGCTTCATGATATGTAGTGCCAAGAAGTTATGGATGTTTAGCTTTTTCATACGTAAAAAAGAAACTTTGCTTTGAGGAAACCGGATAATTTTTAAATAGTTGAATTTCTGCCTCTTTGATAAAATGTGTGATGTGTCTACAGTTCCAGAAAATATGCTCCAACGTTTCTTCCTCTGTCTCACACCAGGTGCAATATGGGGAATCAGCCTTCCCCATTGGCGAAAGTAATCTATTCTTTGGAAGAACCCTATGTATAAACCTCAATTGGAAATACTGTAGTCTGGCTTCTGAAGCAGAAAGCCAGGGGGCACTATAAATACAAATCCAGTCACATTCTTTTTTGAGTCGCAGTTGGCTTCTCAGATATAGTTGATAAGTATTTGTTATAAACAAATTGTGATGGCCTGATTGACCTTAAATAATTAGCTTCATTGACATTTTGATCACTATTGTCATTAATCAAGGAATCCCTCCAACTGGAAGGTATACTTCGTATTAAACCATAATACAATTTAAATGGTAAACTAGTTACCTTGAATTTACGTTTAAAATTTTCAAAAGGTACAGGATTTCCTTGTCCGTCAAAAAAATCTTTGACGTACTTTAATTTCTTAGCAAACTGGAATTTATAAAATACAACTTTACCATTAATCCTGATGTCTGAATTATTCCATACAATTTGGATGCCATAGTTTTCTTTTGGGGGAACAAACGATATCTCACACCATGCTTGAACAACCTCTCTAAGAAAAGAATTACGAAGGTATTTACAACATCATCTGGTTCACAATTACAATGAAACAGAAACCCATAGCCATTCTTTAAAACTAGACTGAAAAATCTAGCTTATCTATAATGCTCCCTTCAATGAGCACTCCCAGCCTCTCTTTTTCCAAAACAAAGTTCTCACCTTACATGACATTTACAATTATCAACTGGGAATTTTTTTGTATAAACACAAACATAGTAATCTGCCTTCCGATTTCATCTCATTCTTCCAGACTAATAGTGATTTCCATGCTTACTCTACTAGATTCAAGGACAGTCTCCTCTTTCCGCATACTAGGATTTCTTTAGCCCAGTCCCAAGTAAGAATTAAAGGTGTAAATTTTGGAACTCCTTATTCAATTCCATTAAACAGTCTTGCACTTTAAGCATGTTTAAGAAAAAAGCTAAAATATCACATGCTTGATAAATATAATGAAGGGTAATGAAGGGTAATACGGGTTAAACTGCGTCATTGCAAAACTTATGATTTTCTTTGCCCTCTTTTTTTGTTCGTTTGTTTTGTTTTGTTTTGTTTTGTTTTTGTTTTTTTTTTGTTGTTTTTTTGCTTTTTTTCCTTTTCTATATGATTGTATATGATCACTTGTTCTCATTCTTTACTTTGATAGGGACCAGACTAGAAAAGTGAAAACTTCCTTCTGGTTCCTCTTCCTTTCATGTAGTATTTTTATGTTAATTATTGTATCGTATGGCAAATGCTTATGAAATACTTGTTTGTTCTGTTTTGCTATAAATACCTACAAAGGAAGGAAGAAATAAACTGAAACTGAAAATATTTACCAAGGTCCATTCAAATCATTGTAATAACGTTTCATCCATGTACATTTAACACTTCTTATAAAGTGCAGATATGGGTAACCTTTAAGCCTCCCGCATTAATGGGGTTTATAATAGAGGAACCTTTAACTTTATCGGAATTTCCAGCCCAAATAAAATCGAAAATAACACGTTCAAGATCTTTAAATGTCTTAGGAGGACTGGGTAACACAAGGAAAAGATACACTAATTGGGATAAGCCAAACGTTTTGACAATAACATTACGGCCTAAAGAAGTTAAATCCCGACTGGCCCAAACTCGGAGACTATTTTGAGTCCTGAAAGCTTGGGCTGGTAATTGAGAGGAAATAAATCATCCCGGTTGTGAGAAAATTCAACACCTAACATGGTAACTGGACCCAAAGTAACATCTATGTTAAAATCGGAGAGAAAGAGTGGCCTATTACCTGCAAAAGGACCCAGTGGGAACAAATGAGACTTAGAAAAATTAATCTTTAGACCAGATGACTTATTGAAATTATCGAGAACACATAACAACTCACTTAACTATCTTTACTGCCATCAAGTATGAATGCAGTATCATCAGCATATTGCAAAATACGAGTATCAGTACCGCTAATTGAAATTTCTTAATTTAACAGTATTAGATTGAATAACAGTAACTGCAAAAGTCTCTACACAAAGAATAAAAAGGTACGGACTCAGAGGGCACCCCCGCCGTACACCTCTTTGAATTAAAACGAAATCCGAAGAATAACCATTATTACAGACACACACCTGAGCATTATTATAAAAAGTATGAATCCTGTCTTTAAAGCTATAACCAAACTTGAAAAAGGAAAGAATAGCGTGAATAAACTTCCATTCTAATTTATCAAAAGCTTTTTCAAAATCAATTAAAAAAAGAAAACCTGGAATATTAAATTCACTAGTATAGTTAATGATATCTAAGACAAATCTTACGTTTCACCTATAAATCTGCCCTCAAGTTTGATTTGGACCAATGAGATTCTCCATAATCCTAGCAGCAATAGCTTTAGCCCCAATTTTGTAGTCCGTATTTAAAAGAGATATAGGTGGATAATTTTTTAGAAATGAGGTTTTGGAATAAGCGTAATCACACTACGTGACTTTTCTGGAGAGAGACAGCCCGTAATATAACCGTAATTGATGGAATCAACTACACTCTAAAAAATATCTGGTGAAATTTTCATCAGATTCCGTGTTCATATGCCACACACACAATCCTGGTTAATTTAACCAGGAATTCTTATTCGACTTAACGAAAAAACTGGTTAAAAACTAGAATAATGACCAGTTATTTGGTTAAATTCATTGGTGTACTAGTTCACATGACCATTATTTCCTGGTGAAATAAATACCATGATTGTGTAGGTGGCATGCCAACACGGACTGTTGAAATTTCACCAGACGTTTTTAGAGTGTACGAGATGACCTATCAAATGCAAAAAAATGTTTATAAAAATTTGTTGTAAGACCGTCACTTCCAGGAGGTTTATCATTAGTTAAAAGATTAAGTGCTGTGGAGCATTCTCCTAAGGTAAGTTCGCCCTCGCAAAGCTTAGACTCGTCAATACTTAGGTAAGGATGATCTTAATTATTGAAGAAAGGGAGCACTGAAGTGTTGGCTGAACTATATAAAGTACTACACAAATGACGAATTTCTTTGAGTATATCACCTTCGTCTTCAAAGAGACGACCCTCTGAGTCTACGAGCTTTCGAATGTGATTATTTTCTTTATTTCGTTTTTCTAGGTGTAAAAAGTACTTACTGTTTTCTTTACACCATCTTCAACCCACCTTACCCTTCTAATAATCGTACCCTGAAGTTTGTACTCGTAATAAGATAGTAGTTCATTTTGTGCCGATCTTAGCTGCGATCGAATCACAGGACGTCCAGCCAAAAAGAGTTTTTGCTCTGCAACTGAAATTTTATTTAAAAGTAGTTCCTCTTTAAGACGGCTCTCAGCAGCCTTCTGCTTGCCAAATCTAATAGCAGCCAGACGAAACTTAAATTTGAGATTTTCCCAACGTATAAAGGGTTTTCTGAATTAGGATTTTCCTCATCAATACGGATAATATCATTAATGATGTTGGTAAAAGAGGCATCATTCAAAAGAGAGTTATTAAATTTCCAGTAGCCCTGGCCTCTTTTCACAGAAGTGAGCATAAAAGACAATGATATAAAACAATGATCGGATTGGATACCGGGTGAAAATGAAACGTCATTTACATTATGCTCTAAATTACGAGAAACCAAATAAAAATCAAGTCTGCAATGGGTCCCAGGAGTGATATTAGAACTCCATGTTTAAAACTTAAGAAACGGATTTTTTTTCCCTCCAAATATGTACTAAATTGAAAGTGGTCATTAAAGTTAAACATTCATCCCTGGCCTTAAAATTGGTTTTACGTAATCCTCCTACCTTATCTAGATCCAGAATAAACACAAAGTTAAAGTCACCAGCCATAACAATAGTATCACAATGAAAATTACTCATTTCGTTTGATAAATCCTTAAAGAAAGATGGACTATCTACATTAGGACCATATATTCCAACAACGGTGATTATTTTATCCAACAACTTCAAATTAACTATTAAATATCTTCCGTGTAAATTTGCTGTATGTTTCAAAATATCAACATGTAAGGACGGGCTAAAAAGTAAACAGCCACCACCATCTGAGAACAGAATCTTGCTTCCCCATTCGTTAGTCCAATACTTTTCATCACTAATACAGCTGTGCGATTCTTGAATTAAGATGACGTCCGATTTGCGTCTATGCAAGTATGCAAACAGTCGTCTGCGTTTCTTGGATTGTCTAAGCCCTCTAACGTTGAATGACAGGAATTTTAAGGTTGCCATGTGATATCACAGGAAAGCAAATACGTAGACATTAAAGGGGCATCACGATTTGAGTATGTAAACAAACTGTAAGTTGCAGTTATGCGAAAGAACTTACATATTAATGAGTACACAAGAAGTAAATCCACAGTTAAAGGAGACATAACAAGAGATAAAAAGAATCCTCTCCAAATGGACGAAAAGAAAGTTGATCCTGGCGGAAAAAACAGTTCCTTCTCCATCGAGAAAAGTCCTACACAAAAATGTGCTGGTAACAGAGAACGAAAAAGCCCGACAGGGCAATAATGAAAGTGTCATACATGACGTTTGGGCTTAAACCACAGCTCCCTGCTTAAACCTTCGATATGAATCAATGGCTAAATAAAAGATATACCACTCTGGCTGAAGAGTAAAAGAAATATGAAAAATTCAGACCAAAAACAGCATGATGTTTGGATTTTTTATGCAGCGGTGCCTTCAAAGTTATAAGGGTGTCCATCCGAATTCCTCCAACGTCCTCCATAGAAGCGGAGTTTTGTGCCCTGTTGGTAGAGCGTGGCCACCTCCCTAGAATATTTCCTCTTTTTCTTTAGATCTACCATAGTAAGGTCATCAGTCAAAATATAGTCCTCCTCAGAAAGACGGGAGAGTGAATTCCGTAAAAGAGTGACTTTGTCCATGTAAAACGAAACTTTAACCAGGATATGCCGATCTCTCCCTTCAATAACTCGTCCGTCCCGGTGGGCTCTTTCTATGTGGCAACTTTCCACCCCGGCTTTGGCGAAGACCTCCCTGACTATGTCGACTGGTCGTTCCGCTTCCTCTGTTCTAACACCAACGATTCGTAGATTATTTCTACTCGAGAAGCGTTCCTGTTTGTTTATTTGGTCTGACTGTGTTTGTCTTTCTTCCTGTAACTGTTAAACTTTATTTTCCAAAATTCTCACTTTATCATTAAGCTTCTTGTTTAGGTTATGTAGTTCTTTAATTTGCTTGGTATGATTGTCCACAATACCTCTTAGTTCGGTGTTCAGATCCTGCAACTGTTGAGAGATATTTCGCATAGCTTGATCGAGCGATTCTTGAATTAAGATGACGTTCACTCTATAGTGAACTTCGAGGGTAAGTCCTCGCCCTCACTCTCAAGTAATTCTACGTCAGCCATGCTGGTACCTAAGGTACTAACGTTAGGATCAGATTGAATGGCCTAAGCTAGCCTGCTGGCTTAGGCGTGCGAGTTCCTCACGTTATTTTTTACCATACGAACCTAACGGACGTCCACGTCTAGGCGGATTTGTCTGTGACATATCCAAAAACCAGATGGTAAGAAGCGAATGTAATATGTCCGGCGAAGCCTTCGTAAAGGATAAATTCTTCTAGAGCCCCGAGAGGTTTGTACACTCTCCCGCCATGACAGGCTCGTTCTCATCATGACAAATCTATATACCAAATATAAAAAGTGTCCTTCATTCCTACCTTGAGATATCATGTTTACAAGCCATGTACAAGGTTTTCGCAGTTTAACCTCCGGTGACCTCAGATGACCTTTGACCTCTACCAAAACGATAGAGTACTTCCTCTAAACACGACAAATCTATGTACCAAATATGGAAACTGTTGGCCATGCCTGTCTTGAAATATCGTGTTTACAAGGTTTTTGGTCTTTGAACTCTGGTGACCACAAATGACCTTTGACATCCACCAAAAACAATAGGGCTCTTTTTCTTAACATGACAAATCTATACACCAAATATGAAAAATTGTCCTTCATTCCTATCTTGAAATATCGTGATTACGACCTTTTCGGTTGTTTACCTCCGGTGACCTCAAATGACCTTTGACCTTCACCAAAAATAAAATAGAGTGCTTTCTCTCAACATGACAGATCTATGTACCAAATATGAAAAGTGACAGTTATTGCTAACTTGAGATATCGTGTTTACAAGCCATTTACGTTAAGTTTTCGCAATTTAACCTTCGGTGATCTCAGATGATCTTTGACCTCTACCAAAAAAAATAGGATTCTTTCTCTAAACATGACTAATCTATATA